>BGPR01001450.1:34649-46694 GCA_013235015.1 Araneus ventricosus
AAAAATGACGAGGATGAATGTATTGCCATTCCATGCCTAAAAATGACCAGGATGAATGTATTGCCATTCCATGCTTAAAAATGCCACTGAATGGCTGTCAAATTCCGTCAATTCATGGAAAATTTATTTCAAACACGCATCACACCGAAGCAATTATCATCTGCTGCCATCTAAAAGCATCAGGATGGAAAAATATTTTGCTGGCTAACCTACTAAAGGACATCCGAGCTCATCTGAAACAGATCTCGACTTTCAAAGAATAAACGCAGAGCAAAACGGAATGTCAGTACTTAAATGATCAAAAGCATTACATGCGATGGCAAAAGAATCCACTTCATCTTCAATAATGATCCGATTTATCACCGAAACGGCAAGAGACTACAGAGAGAGGCATAAGTATTACGATAACTGGGAAGTGCACTCGATCGATCGTAGAGGTATGAATAACGCACCATTAACGAAGACTTTTTCAAAAAATTTCGTTTGAAAAGATGCCTTTTCTTCTTACGCATGCACTTGACCTTGGTTCCACTGACTTCCGTGGTGAATGAAAAATTTTAAAATGTGTGTCATGAACTGATCATTAAATTCCTGATTCTCTCTCTAAAAATAATAAAATATCCCGAAAACAGTGGTTCGTACGCGATTCTCCGAGATTTCTTGCGTGCTGGAATTGCAAATACATCACGCTTTCCTTATAATTTCAAATTGCTCAGGAAAAAACAGCCGTTTTTCTGGAATGCGCCTTTTGTTTCGATATCCGAATCGCACAAATTTACGATCACCCTCATGTAAATTTGTTCGTCATTTTCTTTGTCCTTTGGAGATCGAAGGAATAATATTGCAGTCGTTGCATTGCGTCATATTTCTACAGCTACAAATGCTTTTTTCCTTATGGGGCTATAACTGCAAAATGGCCAAGATTCCGGTCTCTTGCACCATAAAGCCACACCCAATGAATTCAGAGCTTTTTTGGACGTTGGTGAACGGAAAAGACATCTGGCAGAAAAGGCTGATTTCATATAATCAATCACAGATAAAATATTCAGATCTGCAGACTGTCTTATTGCATTTAAACTGCGACAGAAAACCCTTGAAGGAAGGACTGAACCAATCAACACCATTTCAAATCCAGATTAAGAAACAAAGTTAAAGTGGGAGGAAAAAACAGATCTAGTTGAGTTGATAAAAACATTGGCTTACTTCGAAAAGAACTTACAGTAAAAAAAAAATAAGTTCAATGATAAAATGATTTTTCTTTCCGACGCTTGCCATCTTTTCTCAATTACCATCTTTCCAACTATGGAGGATATCTTCCGGAAATGAAACCGGCGAATGTCAGTCATTTGGAATCTAACGGGAAATACGAGCACTGTTCAACAGATTCCGAGACTACCACTTTTGGACGATTTTACACCGGAAAGGGGTGTCAGGCAATGAGTCATATGAGCGCATTTCCGGAGTTATTTCTTAGATCACGCTCAGTAAAATGTAAACATCACCCTTCCATTCTTCACTTTCCCCTATTTTGATGAAAATAACCCCCCCGGCGCATGCGCAAAAGCACAGAGGGTTTCCGAATCCATTGCTAAACAATATTTCCAAAAGCGACAAAAATTCACGTGCTTATTTTAGAGCGATTTGAAATTTGGCAGGCATTTATAAAATCCTATCATTGCTATTACCCTTCATTAAGTATTGTCTTTAAAATTAGGAATCGTACTGAATCTCAATAAAAACCATTATGCATATGATTAGGCACCGATTTTATCGACTGAAGGAGAAAACTCGATTTCTAAAGATTTTAAATCTATAGACGATTCTCGGATTTCAAAACCCTCCGCGCTTTGTTGATTTCACCAAAATAGGGGTGAAATGAAGAATGGAAGGGTGATGTTTACATTTTACTTACAAGAACTCCGGAAATGCGCTCATCTCACTTATTGCCTGTCACCCCTTTCCCGAGTAAAATCGTTAAAAAGTGCTCGCCTTGCCATTTTGAAACAATTAGTACAAACCCAGTTCTACTCACCCACCTCCCCAGGGCTGTAGCCCAGGGGAGTCATTGTTCCAAAGGCGCCTAAAATTTTACTAATTTAGTTTCAATTCAAAACCAAAATATTTATTTTAATAACAATTTTAATGCATCTGTGTTAAAAGTAAAAATATGATTAGGGCTTGCAACTAGACAGCCGTCGACTTTGTTATATAAACATGTTTTTTAGAACAAAAAATATTCATGAATATTAGGGAACGTATAGTAGAAAATTCTAAGCTATGAATACAATAGATGTTGCCTACCTTAGATATTGCCTACATTATCATTGATAAATTAGGCAGCTTCACGGTGATACCATAGTAGGGCTTCAGATTTTATAGGTATGTATTTTCTAGGGGCCATAGGCGCTGAAATTCCTATTTACTATTGGGTTGATGGTGCGCCAAAATACTCCAGCCCAGGTCGCTGAAATTTGCTAAGACGGCCTTTCCCCCCCCCCCTTCCCCGATCTGCAGATTTATTCTCACTCGACACTTTTTGTAACGCACTGGAACAATAACTGGAAACTCCCGGTGACCTCGTTGCAAGTTTTACAATCAATGTTGGTTTTAACACGATGCCAAGAATTTTTAAGCATTGCCATTTTAAAAAAATTGACGTTATGAAGCACATTACAATTCGAGGTTTCCGTTTTAGTAATTGCTGAAGATATTTATGATTGAATACTCTTTTCTCATGTTCCATGTCGTGACTTTGTTTGCACCTTGACACTCGACTTTCAACCATGTTTTCTACGGTGTAAAACGCGACTGTTCTCTTGGGTGTCGTTTTTTTTTTTTTTTTATACTCCTTTTTATAATGTTTAAAATTTTTTTGGGGGGACCCCCCCCCCCCCCCCCCGTTCTAAATCAGAATGCTCGATTTTATTTAAAATCACTACTACTGCTTATTCTTGACAATATTGCCTTCTGGCTTGACAGGCTCAAAAATTTCCCTACTTTTCTAAGCGTTTCACGTGTAGCGTTGACGAGGTCGAAAACATTTTTTGGCTAGTTATTTCATTGTGTTTTTAATTAAATTATCAAAAGTATTGTAGTATTTTTATGATTCTTATTGTCAGGCGAGTAAAGTCTTTTGCCTTACATAAGCCAGGAGGCTTGTCATTCGTCACGACGATACAAAATTTTTTATGACCTCGCCCCCCCACCCCAACCCAGGATTCGCCAATGAACATTGTAGTATTTGCGTACCGAAAGAGTTAACTTTTGGCAGCACAGGGTCAAAGGCGATGGTTTAGCTTAACATGCCTGATGGTGAACACCCGAGAGAATGACCCACGACAGGAGGACAGGTCAGTTTATAGGAAAAGACGTGAATTACTTTTCAGGAGAATTCTCGTTCCCTTTGTGCGATAAGTATTTTGTCCAAGTGTATAAGCCGAGTAGTCATTCTCAAAAAGAAAAGTTCGGACGCCGATGGACTTTGCCTTTGAGTTTAGGGTTAATTGTCCTTTTCTGGTTCTGCGATACTTTCAAGTCTCAGTGTATTAATGTTAATTGAAGGACTTATCGCAGTACTCGGCTTATACATTTGGACAAAATACTTATCGCACAAAGGCAACAAGAATTCTCCTGAAAAGTAATTCACGTCTTTTCCTATGAACTGACCTGTCGTGGGTCATTCTCTCGGGTTTTCACCATTAGGCATGTTAAGCTAAACCATCGCCTTTGACCCTGTGCTGCCAAAAGTTAGCTCTTTCAATATCCAAACACTACAGTGTTCATTGGCGAATCCTGGGTTGGGGGGGAGGGGCGAGGTCATAAAAATTTTGTATCGCCGTGACGAATGTCAAGCCTCCTGGCTTATGTAAAGCAAAATACTTAATGTGCCATCACTTACCTCTCAGACAGTCATTTATGCGATATATATCCTTAATTAATAATATGTATTTGTTCAGCCTATTACTTTTGAACTTTCAATGTAAAATGACTGAAACCGACGGCACAACAATGTAATTATGAAATCAAATACGCTTGGCTGTTTGGGGCACGTTGTGCTCAGATGTATAATTAAGTTCTTCTTGTATCAAAATCGCAATTTCAGGTAAAACCTAGCAGGAAAGATACGTTCAACTACCATCCATTACCGATGTCTCGCGATTGTATGATTTAACAGCCACAGGTGTTTTGGGATAGTAAAAACGAATAAAATGCGTGACCGGAATGCTTTTAACAGAAAACGGATTACGAAATATTTCACGTGCCACCAATTTCTATTCTTTTTCCCATTCATTAGAAAAACCGAATCGAGAGGGTTAGATTGGAGCGAGATTAGATCTCCCGCCACACAATGCTAATGTGCCATCCGTTCCCGTCATTTGCATCACACCCTCTCAATGTTATCTGGAAGAAAATGCCTCTTTTGTTGCGAACGGCCGACTCGATTTCCTACTTCCTTCTCAGAAGTGGAGGCATAGAGCAGCATCTTCCAGCATCGATGCTGCAAATGGCCGTTAGTTGTTTCTAACTATTTTTTTCCGCCTAATAGTTTTCGTGTATTAATTGAAATAAATTGGCCCGTTGTTGTATCTGAAAAAAGATCTTTGTCCGAAATACGTGCGGCTTCGTCTCACGTATTCCGAAATCAATCGTGTTTTAAAAATAAAGGTAACCTGGAGATATAAAAATTCAGTCGTATGTTATATTAACCGTCACGCTTCGAAGCAACACGAGCGATATTTGGAATGGACCTCGTAATTTTAAACGATGGTCAGAAGACGAGAACGCCACCCGAGCCGGCATCCTCACTCACCAGCGGAGGGACGTCTGACCCTCAGCGTCAGATTTAATGGGCACCAGACCCTCATGCACGTCGAATCGGGTTTCAAATCCGGGACTCTCCGGTAATGAGATCGAGACCACACAGTCATCTGATCAATAATAACATTACGAGATTTCCTGAATAGTTGTAAATAACAGGTTTAATTACCTTTTGTTAAGAGCGACCGACTCGACTTCCTACATAAGCATAACTCATTCCTACCTTTAAATATTAGTTGCTCTAAATTATTGTTCATTTTTATATTTACATGAAAGCAATTTTATGCATCCGTTCGTGCGCATTTCGAGACTCGACGAATTCTCGCCAAAAAACAGCCCAGAAGTTGATATTTTATTACATTAAATTACAACGAAGATTCTAGATTTGGAAACGGTAGAATCCGAAGTATGATCCGAAATTATAAGCATATTAGCATGGAGCGCTGGCCTTGAAAAGGACTACGAATCTCGAGCAATCGTCGCTCGGCTTAAATTATGCGATAGTGACTTTTCATTTGCTGATACAGTGTTGATATTTGTGACGCAATTCTTTGTCGCTTTCGCTTATGAATAAATTTGGTCTTCACTTTTTGGCCCGCAAGTACTCTTAAAGTGGGTCGTGTGGAGGGATTTCGACAAGGTTTTAGATGCTACTAGCAGAACGCGCACGGCGTTGCACGTGGAATCAGGACTTCAACAAAATGGGAGAAAAAAACGCCCACAATGACATGAAAATGTTTTGAAAACAAAATCAAAATAAAAGATATACATCGATTTTCCCGCTCATTTTTTTTTTCTCGCGATAATGACATTTTATCTGTAGAAAAACAGTACAGAGTACGTTAAACCAAAACAATATTTAAAAAATTGCAACGTGAAAATACTGCAAGCAAAGTATGCGAGACGAATAAATACGTTAAGATACTGCCGAAAATAATAATCAAAGTCATTCAATTGAAGGTTATGACGTCACCTGCGCTCTGCACCGTCAGCCAATGAAATTGCCAGCAACGTTCGGGAAAAGTGTCGCGACAGGAAGCTCGCTAGAGAAAAATAATTTTCAACTGACCAGGAAAAAATTAATTAAAAAAAACGGGAAAAGATATTTTTACCGTTCTTGTTTTAAATCCGACAGAACCGTTCTAGTTATAAGCTGAAAAGAATTGAAAATAATACTGTTATTAGAACGTCGGATGCAGCAAATTTTAAAAAAATAAAACTTCGATGGCAAAACTGACTATTATTTACAAATTTCTCAAAATTCGGTAAATTACGTTACAAATTCAAAACTAGCTTTATTAGAACGGAAGTCGTTTGCCCTTTCCGATGGTGCATCTATTTTTGTCGTACAGTTATCCGAAACCATGCCATTGAGAAATTAGTGCGAAGTCGCCCAAAACAACACAAAACATTAAATAAAAAATTTTCTAGATTAAATTTGAAAATTCCGGCTTCGAGGTGCATTGAGTCGCTATTAAGACTACCTGTGTGCCAAATTTCAAGGCTGTAAGTGAGATAGATTCGTCTGGACATCGACACACACACACACACACACACACAAACATTGTGTTTTATAAGTATAGAGAGATTTGATATAGAGCCTTTATTATCAATGAAAAAGAACTTTCTTTCGCCCACTACTAAAACTCCATATCATATCGCTGCTCACTATCTTAGCAAATTCCATCTAAAACAAACAGAAAATTTATGTGCCACGAAAGATATAGGGTTGATTTCAAAACTAGAGCGCGTTTCGTATTTAGATTGGACGTATAATGAAGACAACCAAATATTTTGGACCTCTATCCGTTGAGCGAATGCGTCCCAAATTTGGCACAGATCTACAATTTTCGAGTTAAGAAAATATAGATAAATTCATCCCTCTAGTTTAGTTTGCTGCGTTTTTCGCGTTATCGCGTTCACAAACACATGAAAAGGCAGACCAACAGAGAATCGACCAATTGAAGGATTTGGTCCACAATTTGATACAGATTTATAATTCTGGCGATAAAGTAATAAGCAAAATAAATCCCAATTACCTTATTGCGTTTGTCATGGTCACATACACACGAACGGACATAGTCCTCCAGCTGACGGATTTGTCCAACATTTGATACAGATCTACAAGAATGGTGTATGAAGACTGCATACCAAATTTCATCCGCTTAGCTCGTTCCATTTTTAAATTACCACGTTCATGGACAAACCCAAAGAAAAAAGCACATAATTAAAAGTTCCAAATACATGTTTTTCGGATTCAGGGAGGTCATCCAAAATCTCGAGGTGGAATCTTTTGACGATTACAATACTTTCTTTACTTCGTCCAAAATTTATAAATATTAGTAATTTTATCTGAAAATAAAAATATATTATTTATAAATAACCATACTAAATAAGTGCGATTTTATAATGATCCTTTTCCTCAGGCTCAATGAATAAGGCATAATTGAAGGCTCCACCGCACTTGCGTTCAAACAACAAATGCAAACGGTACGAGGAAAAATCTGCTCGTGTCGATCACCCAACAATATAAGAAATCGAAAAAAAAAAGTTCCTTTTCTAACAGCCCATATCGAATAAATTTCTCCCCAAAAAGAAAAATATTCCCGCTTCCCGTGGGTTATTGACTGGAAATCATATTTCCCTACTACGGCTATCAATGTTTCACGATCCGGCGAAGTCATTACCACTTTCTACGCGCTCAAAATCACAGCCCCGAGCTAGTGAAAGCGGTAGACAGGGAAAGTGAGAGCCCATTTGGGTCAGGCATCGAGGACCATCAGCGAGCGTACCTGATATAAAGAGATAATTTTCGCGCGCAAGATAAAGCAAAGGAAAATGGGTGTGGTTTCAGAAGAGTGTCTTTTTCTTACCCTTCAGTAGTGAAAGAAGTCTTTAACTTCTTCTGGAACAGGAAATCTTTTAGAACAATCAGTGCCGTGCGATACCGATTTCATTCAGTTGTTAATTCATTCTAAGTGAATCGGGGTATAATGCGGGGGTGGAAGAATCCAGATGTGCTTTCGGCAAAAGAAATTGGTACTTTTTTCCCATCAAAATATTTGCTCAGCGAATCAAAAGACAATCGCATCTGTAAACCTTTTGACACAAATATCCCACTAAAAATACAGAAGTTACTACTGAAAGAAAAATAAAATACAGAAATTACTACTGAAAGAAAAATATTGCATTTATACAGTGATGAAATGTACAAAACCCAAAGTAGCTCGTTAGTTTCCATGGCCTCGATTCATTCCTATTCATTTTAATGCTAAAAAATAGCTTAATATGCTCACTGCTTAGGCGCATCGCAGGTTTCTGGTTCTAGAAACCAATTTCATTTTCTAGAATGATATTTCTAGGAGGCAACTCTGAGTCGGCGACCTCGGCAAAACCGCCAACCACGAGTTCTCTCGTAGTTGGGATTCGTAGTGCGTTTCCAAAAGTATAGATTAAATAGGAGAAAAATTCAAGAATTTATTAGAATAAGTTAGAAACTAAAATCAAACGCCACGACAATCGAGACAGAAATGTTTTTCGATACAAAATTAAATTATACTACTTTTTTGCACACTTTCCTAGAATGAAAGAAAAACCAAGAACGATAATAACAATAAAAGGTAATCATTTTATTGCGATAAATAGAAGTTAAAATGATCTAAACAATCGCAATATATCCAACAACGCGAACTAAATTTTTTATATATATAATCAGTGATATTCGAGAAAAGAAATGTATACATACGGAAACTCAAGAAGGGTTATTGCAATAAAAATGCCGCAATTATTATTACGTGTTGTTCAATTATTTCACGAAGTTGGAATTTTAAAATATTTGAAAAGTTGCTAATATTGCCTGAAGTTTACCAGCATAATGATTATGAAATCTCAGATTTGTTAATTCATCGTTCTCGTTAGTGCGTCCCTTCGTAGGAAGGGACGCACATTGGAGAAACAAACAAAAAGGTATTTAAAAACAAGTGGGCAAAAGATTAAAGCTCAATTATACTGATAAGCTAAAAGATGCTAGTTTTTCAGTACTTTCCACATTGATAATGACGTGCTGACCACCATATCACAGCAGCGAACTTATGAATTCTTTTCAAAGCTTTCAGTGTTTCGATACTGGCATCTAAGTTTTTTTGTTCAATTTATCAAATGGTTTGTTTATATTATATATATTACTACTATGAAAAAGACAACCCCAAATTGGAATTCCAACAATCAAATGCCACTCCGTCTTGGGAACCGATATGTGTCGCATTAATCTAGATTTGTGGCGCCAACCCTCTGCGAAAGCCAATTGTTGGAAAAACGAAAAAATAGGGGAATAAATCCTCAAAATCTTTCAAGATTAGAAACGAGAAAGTATATAACTTAAAGCTCACCAATTCAATAGTCTTAATTATTGTTATGATATATATACGGGAGCCTATCCAATAAGGTATGTACGAATAAACAGTTCCCCCTAACCAACAATTGGGATGGCGATCAAATTACTATATCTTAGCTTGGAAAGCATTTGGCAAGAATTAGAAAACACCTTTTTATTTAAAAGAAATAAAAAGTGTTCATCTTGAAATGTCCTTCCTAAATTTGTCACACTTTTCTTCCAGATTTAAAAAGCGGAAACAGGATGTTCCGCAAGATTCCGCTTTTCGCTTTCGAACTGTACTCACATGGAAAAAATAAAACATCTCGGTGTCGTAAATAATGCTTACAAATAAGGTGATGGGAATTTTTTCGGTTCCGCAGAGTTAAAAGCGGTCGAAGGGTGTCCCATCCGTGTGAAAAAGAAAATTTCTCCAAGGTTGTTCCTTGCGTTTTAAATTTATAACTTTAAAAACAAGAATACATTTTGAAGGGGATTTGTATAAATGGACGTGAAATATTTCATATGGAAATAATGAATGAAACGATAAGAAAAGTATTGCATACAGAGAAGTTAGGGATAAAGCAATTTCAGACACGTCAATGCTACCTTCAAGAATTTATGTTTCCGAAAATAAACTCACCTACAACGAATTCCTAAACATCTCAAATAATCTCAATAATATACCCTAAAGTGAATTTTATACAGGATTTCAGTTTTGGCTGTTACATCGAGGATTCGCTATATTAAAGTCCCCTCCCCTCAAGCTATCCTACAAAACTATTATCGCTAGCCTACCATAAAAAGGATATCTTAATTTGTAAAAAAACATAACAGATAATTAATTACCGATGTTTAAGATAACAAGCACTTTTTCTTAATAAATTTATCCGACAGCAAAAATTATACAGTGGAACTAGGCTACTTCGAACGTTTTTAATTTGAATTTGTCGGCAATTCTAATTTTTTTTTTCTCTGGTCCCTTGAATTTCATATAGGCATAATATTAAAATATTGTCTATAATTAAAATTTGTTTCGTTTAATTCGAAGTCCAAACTAAAATTTGCAAAATCATCTTAACTGCTGTAAAATGTACTCATTCAAACAATGAAAAAAAAAATGTAGTTGGAAAATATCGAACAATTGCATTCAAGGTACTGTATACCGTCTGGTTTTTAAAATTACTTACTGCTTATTTTATTAATTATTATTTATTAAAACTGTTCAACTCTAAAAAATGAATCTTTACTGACATTTTAATTTAAAAATTGTTTATTCTTGCCTATTCATTTTTAGACACAATTTTTCCATTACCCGAATTTTTGGATAAATTATAATTTCATCATGGCCAAATTTCCGCGATACTCGCTAAATTAATATAAATTCAAAACTGTGGATTTCGAGAAATGCACATTTTCGCCTATATAACTAAATATATTTTTCAGAACGAATAACAGGGTGGCTACAGAAACTGAAAAAAATTTCCCTGATTAAACTTGCAACATTTCCCCGATTTACAGCTACTAATTATATTACTTTCCTGGCTTTCTGCCTAGTCAGAATCACTGTATGTGCACAATATACATTATTAAAAACACTTTTACTAGTTATTTAACATGAAAAAAGTATTTTTATGAAATTAAATTTTTTAAAAAATGGAATGAACATCCTAAAAAAAACTATTAAAACAGTATATTACATTTTTTAAATGTAAAAAATACTGGAAATTTTAACAAAATACTTTGCTTCTAAAACTTCATAGAAATTCTAAGAAACACAAGTTAAATTATATTAACAGTAAAGGTTATTATGATCTTTGCTCAAAACTTTAAACACTTCAATAACTAATTAGTGCTCTTTGCACGAGTACCAGAATAACATGTTGCAGCATAAATATAAAAATAGTATAATTATACGTATCTAATATTGTGTCTTTTAGACAAGATTTAAAAAAGAGAAACTGCCAAAATTTTACTTCAAATCTTTATTCTTTAACAAATCATAAGAAAATCATTGCTATAATCAAAAACTTATGCTTTTATAAATGAATTTAAAAAAAAATCCATTTATTATTACAAATAATGCTAGACATAAGATACTAATTTATAGATAACTCAAGTAACAAATAACTATTAATTTCCCCCGATTTTTAGATATTTTTACGAATTTCCTTGACTTTTCCAGATCGATAAAATTCCCTGACTTCCCGGTTCTATCGCCACCCTGAATGAAGTGATTAAAAAATTGGAGACCAAGAGGAGGTGGACAGTTGCTAAAGATAAATCTATCCTTATTCTAAAGCTGAATCACGAATGATTTTTCCTAAGAAAGTTTCTTTTTTTGCAAAGAATTTAAAATTCAAATTCCCTACCGCACAACTTTATCTTGTTACATTGCCACGTGTATAAAGAATTAAAATATACCAAAATTATTCCATTCCTGACGATATGTAGGAAACTTGAATACATAATTATTTCTCTCTCCGTCAGAGAAGAGCATTCCATTTATCAATATGCCAAGCAATTCATAATCAAATCGTATCATTATGCGCTTATCATACACCATGTGCGTTTTAGACCTGCTGGCAAATTTAGATACCGTTCGAAATGAACAGATGGCAAATCAACGATAACAGTAACAGGATTGCGATTTCGCTCAATGGGTGACTGACCTTATAAATAAGTCTCCGAATGCCATGCCACAGGATTTCAACAAAATGTATGGCAGGAAATGTCAGACATGCAGGATAGGATTTGTTAGAGCTAAGTTTCATGAGCACGGGCAGAGATCAACACACCACGAGAATTAACAACCACTTCAAGACAGTCAAAGACAGTTAATTAAAAAAAAAAAA
>BGPR01001450.1:46704-60681 GCA_013235015.1 Araneus ventricosus
GTTTGAGACTTATCTAAAGAGAAAACAGTACTTTATTTAACAATATTTTACATTTTTTGAAAAAAGGATACAATTTGTGACAGTTAAATTTTTACCCTTCTCAGGAAAAAAAACTCATTTTTTCCAAGTTCGTTTTTCAGTTTAAAAAGTAAATCTCTAATCGATGCGTTTGTTCAATGGGATGGGCGAACCCACCCGGCGGCCGTTCAGAGGAGTTGGGTGGCCGTTGCTAGGGGTTATTTTAACATTAGGTCTATGGGCCGAAAAATCCGTGCCACGAAAAATTGGTCGTTAAGAGGGGGTGGCCGTTCGAAGAGGTTTCACAGTATTAACGTAGCGACTCCCCCTCCCATTGGGGTCTCGGGAAGGAAATTGATTCACACGCCACAAAATGCATCTTCCGCTCACGGATAGATGTTCAATGTTGAGATACACGTACGACGGTGTAAAGAGTTAGTTATACTTGGGTAATATACGTTAAATCTAATGCCCATGAATTCTACAAAATAACAACTGAAATAAAGCGTTTAAAAATATTAAAAAACTTTTTTTTAGGCTGCGTAAAACTTTAGACGTACTCTACAGAATGCCTGTATTTAATTCAACCCATCGCCAGTCAACTTGATCGAGCGAGGGAAGACAAAAATCGTATGAAAAGCTCTGAATTTAAGCTAAAGACAAAAGCACAAAATAAACACGAAGAACAAGCTGGAAAATAACACACAGATCTCGTTTCAAACTAGCGCGTTTTAACTATAACTGAAAATCGCATTCACCCCCCCCCCTTTCAATAAGTGCCAAAAACTTTCCAAGGCATCTTGCCAAATTCTTATTCATCTCAGACGCCACTGATTTTGAAAAACACACACTCCTACATAGGCTTATAAAGTGCTAATCAACTTCAATGCATATGAATTGCCTTGTCACTCAGCGTCCTCACGTACACTTTCCATTGAATAATTTTCAGTGTAATACAAAGAAGGGGAGAGGGGATCGCACATATTATGAAAAGACGTACAGCACACACACACACAAAAAAAAGGGTCTGACCTTCCAGAAACAAACGAGGACCTTCAACAGCAACAAAAAAGGCGCCTTTTTTTCCAGAACAACTGGATTGGCCCGAGGCCTACAATGGTTTCAGTCTTCCGTCACAGGATTACGCGTTACGTCAAAATGCACACACTGAGCGACATTGTTGTAGACTAGGGTACGGTGGTAGAGATCTTCCTCTACCCGGTGTGAGATGGACAAATGGGGAGGGAAAGGACCGTCATTGTCTGAAAGAGCTTGGGCCACCTCCAAAGAAAAAACTTGGTTTGCCTCCAAGTCCCAAAACGGAGATATCACATCGGTCCGCTGAAGAGGACGTGGATTTGCATGTTGAGTAACCATAAGGCGCTCCGCAGCTTATAAGGCGTGGATAAAATGAAATTTAATGGAACTACCATGTATAAATAAAATAGTACAATAGATGCAGCATTAGATTTAAATGGAAAGAAACGGTGCTTGAATTTTTCAGATCGTAAATGCTAGAAAAATTACACTATCTGTAGCAATGTCGTAACTAGAATGCCTCAAGTTTAAAACTGAAGTCCATACGTTTGATTATATATACACTACTATAGTCTACAAGTCTTTATTTTGTGCTCTATACCACCACTTTTCCAACTGCATCGGAGTCATAACAATAAGTGTGGTAGGCGAATTGGAAACATTATCAATTAACAGAGAACGCGCGCCTCCTTAGCGAACGTCAGGACGTGCGGGGTCATAGGAAGACCCCAAACTAAAATTCAACCCTGCGCTGTTAAAAGACATTTTTAGTTGGAAAAATGACGCTTTTGATCTTTACAGTGCTTAACACAATTAAAATCTACTAAATTAACCATGGATTTCTAGAGGGTCCGTTTTTCGTGCATCTCTTTCACGTGAAAAGTGTGGTGCACATTTCTCGATAAACATATTTGTGCACTCTACTATTAACTGTGTCGTGTTATCGTCGATGAATAACTCCCAACTCCTCACAGGGCTTGTCACATCTTTCGCCGGTCCCATTTTCCAGGTAAGCGCGACACAATGTTATAGCAACGAGTACGAATATTCTGCTTAAATTTTGTTTTCCTAGACTGTAAGTCATCTTTTGATGAAAACCATTCCGAGTTATTCACTTCCACATTTCCAGAACCTCTTCAGATTCCGTATCATGTTCGCTGAAATTTTCATGATCTGAAAAATTATCTTCTAAAACATCCTCAAGTCCATTGTCAAAGTCTGAATTTTCATCAGTTTCAACTTTAACTAGAAGTTTACGAAAATGCTCCATTTCTTTATCGTATGGATCGGAATTGTGAGCAACAAGTAAATACTTCAATTTGGAAAGGAAAGCAACGAACTGACCGTATCAAACGGTCTGTGGAACAAACGGAGAGAGACGCGCGGGGTCAATCCATAACCCCAGTAACTGACCAAACGTATTAAGGCACAGAAAGGAATGAACTAGCGTCTAGTTTTCTAGGAATCGGAGTTTGCCGAGGGCTTGGGGTCATAAAATGACCCTCGCGCGTTCTCTCGGGTTAAGGTGAGCAGGGGGTACGAATTTTACTCTCCAGGATCTTTTTACAAACATTCTTGCAACCACGCCACCCCTGAAAAGAAACCCGATTTGTGTCAGCCAAGCCATTAGATACAAAACTTTGGAGAAATGATTAGCGGCGTCAGGTACATTGATAGTTGGTTTCTGTTCTTATTTCCCTCCAAATAGCAAAAGTGTCGCTAATTACTTGTCTGACACCTCAGCTCGGCAGGAGGTACGTGTGCAATATATAAATGTTATCAATGTACTTCACTCAGATAGTAACTTCTATTTTTTGTTGCTAATAATCTGTTCAATCGGACAAATCGGGCCTTAAAGGCGCTCATTTGGTTCTAAAATTAAATGGATTGAGTTTCGACAAAAAGATCTTTTTTTATAAACACCACTATTTAAAATTTGTATTGCGATACTTATTTCTAATTGAAAGAAAAAATTCGTTGCAAGCCCCGTATTTTTCACAAAAGTAACAAAAAACGCAAACATGCACAACAAATCTTAGAAGGATTAAAAAAAATAAAAAAAGGGGCCAATTTTGGATTTAAAATATACAGTAGTGGCAATGAAAACGCGCCAATTACATTTTTTATGAAAATGGCATTATAAATTGAAATTGGACAAATACGATAAGTAAATGTTGTAAAGAAGATAATTTTGGTCTGTTAGCAATAGGAACGCATGATAGCATCATCGTTTTTGCTACTGTGTCATCCTTTCAGTGACTGCTTAAACCTCATGAATAAGATAAAAAATCAAAAATCTAGGGCGATGCGTTTTCATTGGCCATTACTGAATACTACATAGATTAAGACTCGTGCTCACTAGATAAATACAGAGTTGTTTGGTACCAATATTGTGTTTAAATAAATTCCTAGCGCATAAAAATATAAGTTTTCCCACAAAGATAATGATACCAACTTAATCTATGCTTTAACCATATTAATAACTTCCCCTAAAGAGAATCCCAAATCCTTAAAAACATATAGAAAGAACTTTTCGAATTTCAAATCCATTTAGTTTCAATTACATTTTTTAAAAAATTATCTTCCAGCTTCATTCACAGCAGACTTCCTGAATAATAACAAGATCGACATAAACTACACCGATACCCGGAAAAGAAAACGAGGCAACAAAATAAAATCCAAAAATTAAAAAAAGAGCAAACTCAATTACTTGGACACACAGAAGATGCCACATTTATTACACCACGGCTGGCTCATCCTCAGTTCCATTAAGATGCTCTCAAAATAACCAAAGAGCAAACGCAATTTAAAACACGTAATAACTTATTTTAATGGAAATATAGTATCATGAAACCTTTTTAGTTGATAAACTGCCTTGTGAGAGGAGGAGGAGGAGGAAGTGATTTAGGCATTTGAATTTAATTCAAATCCATTCATTTATTACAGCTTTCAAAAGTGAGAAATAACAAAGCGCAATAGAATATTCAAATTCACTTTGCGAGAGAATCTGGTTTTTAATTTAGAAGAATTATGTGCAATAAATCATAATGGATAAATTTCCAAGTTTGATTTATATCAAGCTAGTTGAATGATTCCACTCTCGACCACGTGTGAACTGCTCTTTCAGGTGAACGCCCGGCGGCGAAACATGGAAGATAGGGAAAGCGACAAGCGGGGAAATAAACTATATTTTTTCAATTTATTAATGGTGCAAATTACAATTTTCTTCAGGGTTCTAAAGCACACAATGGCATGGATAGTTTTGAGTGTCTAATAAGCCCTTAATTGTTATATACCTATTTTTGCACCCTCCGGAATGTTTATACGCGAGAATAATACAAGACTGAAATCTATGTAAAGGAAAGATAAAAACAAAATAGCTACAATTATAAGGCAGAAAAGCTTCTCATATTTTTGAGAAAATATTCTGGAGATAATGCACCGAATAATGTATGCGTGTTAATTTGCATAACAATGCTCACTGCGTACTGTCTGATATTCCAATTTAAGCACAGTTTAGATAGCCATTTCCAGTGAATACGAGATACAGAAGACAGTAAGTTACAATAAATTATTGAAGGTATGTATGCACTACTCAATACACTTCACGCCGCTGATTACTTGTCCGACAAAAAGTCGGATTCGTGCACCGGGCTGCATATAACCGACCTTTACTTCAATTCGGGCCAGAGAAAATAACCGAGCTCGCTGATTGGCTGCTCCCCTTAGCGTCGTCATGACGTCACGTTTATTTCGCCGAACTCGAAGCCTTGTAGGAAATAAGCAATACGCGAGTTTTCTTTAGCTTGCATATTAATAGACCTTTTTTAGTCTCAAAAGTGCACTTTTTTTATTCATTATGTTGTACCTTTTTTAAAATACTTAACATAAAACATAACAATATTAATTTCTGAGATTTACATAATTTTGAACCTTTTTTAAGAAATTCTAATAAACAAAAATAAGACATGTACACGAATATTTCTAATACATTTCGAGAATAAATCAAATATTGGAATTATTGAAATAAATATTGCTGCTCTTATGATTTTCCTTCTTTCTTATTATACATTTTAATTCATAAGTGTTTTGCCTTCTGGAGAGCGTATGACTTGTAAGTTTTGCAATTGGGTGGGAAGGCGTGACGTCAGTGAGCTAACCAATCAGCGATCTCCGTTATTTTCTCTGGTCCGAATTGAAGTAAAGGTCGGTTATATGCCACCGGGCTTTACCCTTTCTCCGGCATCCAATTATTTTAAGAAAGTAGGAGCTCCAGCATTTGATCCCCTATAGGAGTGCCTGGAACCACTGACCCGTTCATATGACCCAGACGGCAACATCCATTTTCAGTTTCCTCCTGCATTAGGATTTACTTTGGTCGATTCTTTCCTTGGTAAAATTCTTCAAGATGTAATTTTTACATCTCATGCACCTCTAATAACATGTGGTCGCTGGAGCAAGGCAGCCTCCACGCGCATGTGTTTGGGGGGAGGGGCTAGTTTACAATTTCACGATTTTGCCAAACCTCGCAAGTGCCGTTTTGCTACCCGACTGACTTAAAGAAAAAGATTTTATCTCTGAAAAGTCCCTTCAGATATTTCGGTAATATACGGCTGAGGAGTTTGTTTTATATCTACACGGAAATGTCAACACATTCAGTTCATACATTTCCGTATCGATCAAATTTGTAATCGAATTCATTTTCAGAGTATGAGAAGGCAATCTCCCAAGTTATTCCCACAAGTATTTGAAGCTTAAGCAGAATATAATCGGACAACGCTACGATGGGTTACAAACCCGTGGGAAGAAATTACAGCTTTGTTTCCAAAACATCCGTTTACGAATCAAAATAACAACAAAGCTCTCGAGTGAATTCTCTTGGGATGACCTCCTTTCAAAATAGTTTCAAAGCGCTCCATTTGAAAAATAACGAAGTGAAGATTATTATTACACTTTACATACAAGTTCCGAGGATTTGATCCAATGTTTCGGTTTGCAGTTACATAATATAAGACAGGATATCTCGTCAAAAGCAGTTAACCCACGAAATCTTTTAGGCATGTTAAAAGAAATTTAGAGAACAATGTTTATAAAGAAACTATAGCTAAATGAAAGAACAAATTAAAGCATTGCTGAAAAGATGTTCATCTCCCGGTTTTCTATTTAAATGCAACAGTTAAAATGACCGATTAAAGGTTATTGGTGTTGTATCATATAAAAGAGATCTTGATATAAATTAATCGCGGAAATTGCCAATTCAGCAAAGTTGCGCTTTCTCACATGGATACAAAAGCAATTTTCAGAAAAAAGGGCATAAGGACATAAATACAACTCGTGTTGTACCAAACAAATAACATCAGAAGCATGGAAATAGTAAAAAATAAAAAGAGTAACCATAAATCTTAAGGAAAAAAGGTTGTATACTTAAATCGAGCAACGATAACAACATTGAACTTGACCATTTAAAAATTTCTAAAAAGGCTAATTAAAATTTCAACTCGAGATTCAATTTTGTAGAGAAAAATATCGGAGAGAAATTATGAAAAGATTTTCACAGTCCCTAATACACACTTAAGTAGAAAAACAAAATATGCAATTTAATAATGAAATTCAAATAAATATTTCTTCATAATGTAATATTTAAAATCGTGGCAGTTTTCTTAATTATTATCGCTACCAAATATCATAATCTCCGACATTGTAAATGTTTTTGTCACACTAAAAAATAAAAATCACCGCCTTCATTTGGGGAAGCAAAAAGTAAACATATTTAAAAAACCGTAATAAAAGCAGTGATAATTTCTCACGGCATAACTCGACATGATACACCAGAGACCTACCAAAAGGATATGCTAACTAAAGGTTGAAAATCACACTGCTAATGAAATCGCACAATCCAGAAAAGAAAGCATTAACCGTTCAGAAACAGTAAAGCACCGTTTATACGTTTCTCATTTATACGTCGTTTCATCCCCGTCTCGATTTATTCGTATTTGTTGTAATGATAAAGTACCTCGTTTATACGACGCAAAGCTTCGGTTATACGTCGTTTTCCCCGTTTTAAAATGTGAAAAATTCCTCCTTTCTAATATGTGAATTGTGATAAAGATATCATGGCTTCGAAATTATTCACAATAGGCGAATTAATAGAAGACAAATGGTCTGGTGCTCATTTAAGGCGACGAAGTTTTCCCACCTTTCATTAAAGACGCAATGGACTCCGTTGAAAAAATTCGAACTTCTCTTTTTGTCAAAAGAATAGTCAAAAAGCATTCAATTAACTTAACATAACAATGAACTTATCAGCACGTCAGACGGCGGTTAGAATTTTTTAATTAAACGCCTACCTGCATACACACAAATCACAAGATGTGTATCATTAGTACTCAAGATATGCAATAAAGGCAAGATTTCTCACTTTTATGATGATTAATTTTAAAATTTAATTATTGATCCCCACACTGTGTAATATTTACAGGGGTGATTGTGGCTTCATGAAAAAATACCTAAAAATTTTAGCAGGAAAATTGTGCGTAGGAACGGATATGCATTCATTCATTACGACGCATATTCAACTTTTGCATGCAATTTTTAATATGCTTTTTTGACATAAGGAATTGATTTAATTTATTTTGTCTTAGTTCATGAATTTTCAATAACATTCTATAACACACATGAAAAGAA
Organism: Araneus ventricosus; assembly: GCA_013235015.1. Taxonomy (NCBI): domain Eukaryota; kingdom Metazoa; phylum Arthropoda; class Arachnida; order Araneae; family Araneidae; genus Araneus; species Araneus ventricosus. Next base: position 54,445 of record BGPR01001450.1, read on the forward strand.
ACCATCAAAATTGATAACAAAACAATATTAAAAATATATGAATACCATTAATGAATATTTATATAAATTCTTATGGGACCATTCTTAAGTGAGGTAGGTAGTTATGGTATGGCATTTTCTAAAAAAATCATTTGGATTGGCTCGGCATAATCCAAAGTAAATTTTCCGTAGTATGGATTATAATTTGTGTAGTCCGTAGTAGAAGCCGAAAGTGCGCAAAAACTACAGAGAATCCGTAGTAATTTGAGTCTTTGACACTCTTAAGTTTTAACCACTTAACTTAATAATTTTCTTTGCTATCTAATAAGATGCTCCCTTCTGTTTTGAAAAGCGATTGTCGTTTTTATTCACCTCAGAAGGCATATAATACTTGAGATGTTTATGGATTCTAGGTAATTTTTGTGTAAAATTATAAAGATAATTAATGATTAAATTTTAGTTTTAAGACCAAAAATGCGATAATTCGATGCACGAGTATTCTCGGGCTGTTAAGTTAAGCGGTTAAATAAATTTATCAGAAAATACCGGAATTCCGGTATTAAGGACGAAGGAAATACCGGATTATCGGTATAATGCCGGAACACAATCACCCCTGGTATTATAATAGTATCTTTAATAAATTTAAAAATTAATACTTTTAAAAGAATTAGCATCAGTAGCATTAAATTTACAATAATCAAATTTATTTCGCGAAATTTCGTCTATATACGTCTTCCCATTGATACGACGTTTTGCGTCAGTCCCTCGAACGACGTATAAACGATGCTTCACTGTATGTATTAATTTGAAAACCAATCATACCGAAATCAAAACGAGCAAGAGTGATAAGTGCTGCCTGCTAAGACGACTTCCTGGATTCTGCAGACGTTTCGAGATATCAGCTAATTTGTTCCAGTCGGTCCTATTTGATTAAGTGGGCGATGAATCACGTCCCGCCCGTAAATGTTTGTTGCGGGATGGTCTGGCAATTAAAGCAAGAGACATGTGGCCCATTTAGAATAACTTGATGCACATCCTGTGATTCAGGCGACCACCCTCGAAGATGTCCAATCGCACATTCCGAGCCGACGAATAGACGATTAGGCACCACGTAAAACTGGCTAGTGAAAATATTTTCGGATGAGTCACGGTATGCTCCAGTTTTTAGCTTTGTAATGACAGAATCCGAATCTTAAAAAAATCAGGACGAGTCTAAATCATTTGATGTCGCAAGTGCAAACAAGGAAACTGAATCGATGCGGAAGAGTGGAACCAACTCGAAGTTTATCCACATATTTAACTTTTACTTTCTCGTGCACAAAGAGAAAGAATTGTAATTATCAAGAAATTCGAACTCGGAATTTTCATGAACCTCCACATTTTAGAACTCCTCGAGTTCGGGGGGAAAAAAAATTCTGGAAACGCGTCAGTCTGTGATCATAACTCAAGAGCAACAAGCTACATTAATAACATTTGTTACGTGGCCTTCAACACCTTAAGGATCTTTTTTTTTTTTTTTTTTCTATCTAATAAGATGGCCCCTCCTGTTTTGGAAAGCGGCTGTCGTTTTCATTCATCTAAGAAGTCATAGAATACTTGAGATGCTTATGGATTCGACGTAATTTGTGTCAAATTATAAAGCTAATTAATAATTAAATATTAGTTAACAAGCCTAAAAATGCGATAACTCGATTCACGCCAATATGACGGGCGCGAGACTCCAGGGGTTAAACCAAAATTGTAAATATCTACCAAATTTCCGATAAAATCTGTCCAAGGGATGTCTGTATGCCCTCCCGTGTGCATATGAACAAGATAGTTCACAAATCCAAAGAGCTAAATGGATGAAATTTAGTATATGGCTTTTTTTTAAATCGGAGCCGTAGATCTGTACCGAATGTCGGACCACATGCGTTGAAACCGCGAACGCAAAAACGCAACGAGTTGGATAAATGAAATTCACTATATGGTCTTATTAGTAAAATATAGATCTGTATCAAATTCTGAATGCAATCGGTAAATGGGAAGAAATCCAAAATGCATTATTGTTTTGCTCACTATGGTACGAAGTATAAAACGTGTTACATTGTGTATAATGCATTGTTTTCCTCACTATGCTACGAAGTATAAAACGTGTTACATTGTGTACAATGCATTGTTTTCCTCACTATGCTACGAAGTATAAAACGTGTTATTGTGTATAATGCATTATTGTTTTCCTCACTATGCTACGAAGTATAAAACGTGTTATATTGTGTATAATGCATTATTGTTTTCTTCACTATGCTACGAAGTATAAAACGTGTTATATTGTGTAAGTATATAAAAAAGTGGAGGGAAGAACACCCACGCTGGTTTGAAAACATTTGCGTTCAAACATGACCATAGTGCACCCTCTACTGATTTCAGAAAAGAGAATGTTTAGTTAAAAGAGACGAAGATTAATTACTATTTAACTGCTTAGCTCGTTTAGAAAGTTAAGATATAAATCGCCCGGCTCAAAAAAGCAACAACTAAAAATTTTAATTTTGAGATACTGACATTTTAAATCTTATATTTCCACTGAAAAGTCCAGTTTCCATCACTTAAATTTGAAATTCACAAGCTCTATAGAGTTCAGTCTCGAGTTGTTTCTTTTTTATGTCAGATAAAAGAGCTCAATGCCATTCTTAAACATGTGTCCAAACCAAATAAAATAAACGCGACTGAGAAGATAAATTGACTTTAATTATGATGTGAATTTCCGAGATGAAATAAACTAAAAGATTTCTAGCACCTCCCAAAAAATAAAAATATTTTAATCAGAAAAAAACAAATTATTTTAATTTAATACGGGGGTAAATAATTAAACTAAGTCAAGATCATTCAGATGAACAAAAGCTGCAACGTCGAACCATCGCAAATGTACTCTTACTTCAGTAATCAATGAAAGTAATTTCGAAGAAGGAATTTCAATGGAATCATTTATTCTATTTCTTGTATTTCATAAGTCAATGAATCCTTAACGACTTTCAGAACATGACTTATTCAGAAAGAGAAAAAAAAAAGCCATCATACAACTCTTTCTCTTCGAAAATTATTATTCCGAGAATAGATTTCATTTAAAAATTCCAGGCACTAAAAGAAAATTATCTTTCTACGAAATACTCTTCTTTGGCGGAGCAGAGAATTTCATCACGAAGTTTACCAAAATTAATCAAGAGATTTTCGTAGAATAACCTAAGAAAATTTCAGAAGAGTTTCGGAAATACATTAAGCAAGACGGTAAACTCTTTAAAGAAAAGTACCAATAAAACCCTCTTTCCTTGTATTATAGAATAATGGTATGAATAAAAGCTCATTCTGTCATTTAATTATAGTATTGTTACGAACATAGAATGTCGCTTCCCAGCAATGTTAGTCTTAAGGTTAGGAAGAGAGTTCTACAGGGGTATGTATGGGAATGCCGGGGGAATGGAGCCATCGACCACCGACCTTGGCGACCATTTTGGTGACGAAATGTGGGATCTCAAAAGTACTGGAATTTTCTTGATATCTCTTATTAGGGCCGAGATACAGATTTATCCAGATGATTCTTATTAAGTATGTGACGTCACGGCCTGTAGGGGAGACTATAAATAGACCGTGCTCGGATCACAGTGTGTGTGTTGATCGACTGGGATCGCCTTTGGAGTGAGAACGTCTTAGGAGTTTTATCCGCTTTGCGAGCTAGTAAGCTGTCAGACTTCTTGCAACCGAACTGCCTAGTTAAAAAAATTCGTCTACCTATGTAAATTAAACTTTAAAAAAATCCAAGCTATCAATTGATAGCAATGACCACCCAGTGAAATGCTGATGCAAGAATTACATTACGGCTTACAATTTCAAAATAAAAGAAATAGAAATTTCATCCTTTTTGAAAGAAAAAAAAAGCAGTGGTTTTTATTAACGAAGGGAAGAAGAAAAGATTAATCCGAAATGAGCACTGATGTAGAATATATATATAAGCTTGGTGTAAAAGTGAATGCTCCTAGAAAAACTGCAAAGTTTGTGCAAAGGACAAGCGTCACTTAACATAGAAATCTTAATTGGCCACCAAAATTTCTTAAGGACTTTGTTAACTTGTGTAAAGTATTACTTCGAAGTTAAAATGAAAACAGCATTCAGATGTTGGCATTTCAGTTGTAAATCTGTCGGTGCTACCCGTTACAGGTGGCCACCCTTGACCGGAAGTGTAGTCTAATGAGTCACAGTGGAACAGGAAAGTCCACATCCCAACAGATAACAAAACACCCAAGTTGCGCTAATTGCTTTTTTAAGGGATAGGCTGTAAACCAATACGAGAAAGATCTGATAACAAATAAAATTTATTTGATGTACGAGCTAAAAGCAATCCATAAAATAGACACAATACATTCATTCAGCCATGGGAATTCTAAATACTTGTAGTTTCAGTAATTTCCAAAATTCTGATTAATTGATGGGCATTTCCACGTTAAATCAAAAGCATTTGCGTTAATTTTGGAGAGCAAGCCTCTCCTGGGAACAGTTGCAGTTCATTCATATTTCGAAATACGGAACAAACCGAAGAAACTATGTATCTAAATATTTAAAATAATTTGGTAAAAAATTCTTTACCGAGTCCGCCAGCCTCAACCACCCGACGGATTTCGACAATTTTTGTTTCATATGAAATCTTATGACGTCTAGATATGTCATTAAGGATCGCCTGCGACCCAACACCCCATCCCCCATTTTCGAACGAAATCGAAAAAGCATCACTCCACCATGCATTCTTCTGTATGTTTTTTTCGATTTCGTTCGAAAATAAGTCTGAAAATGAGGAGGGGTGTGTTGGGTCTGAAGGCAATCACAACATATCAATAGCATAATCAATCTAAATCAGCGATACTGACGAAATATCAAGGTTTTTCCACTGAGAGAATGTACGGTGAAAGAGTTTTTCGATTACGTTCAAAATAGGTTGATGGGTGGGCAGGACGATACTGTGAGAATATCTAGACGTCATAAAAGCTTTCTTGAAGATAAAATGTGAAATCCGTCAGATGTTGCTGGCAATCTGTCAGGGTTTTACCATATTATTTTAAACATAAGATCCCAACAGTTCCCATCTGTGTGAATAAAATATTGTAAAATACCTATTGTAGGTGATGGAGCTGTATATTAGAACGATTTCATTTCTGTATTTATGGATCCTGAAACTTTCATGCAAAATTCGCAAGAGGTTATCAAAACATTACAAACTAGATGAGGGTTTATTAGAAGACACAATTTAAAGGAATCTGTTGCTCACAAAGAATATTGAAATTACTATGGTTTTGGGTCTATTTCCACTGATCTTCATGCAGTATTTAAAACTGAAAAAAAGTAGTCAGCCAGGAGCCTCAGAAACAGCGAGGTGTAATGCTGAGCAAATGGTGTACGCCCACAGGGCAGCGAGGCAGTAGTAGTTTATTATTTTAAATTCCTCAGTTAACGATTCAACTCTGAACTTTTTGCAACTTATTTTAACACATATTTAAAATGTAGTGATTGGTTATTTATTTTATTGTACATATGTTTCTATACGATGCGTTGCAATGGAGTAGACAAATACCTACAAAATTTGCAATTTAATTCGAAACTATAGGCAATGCTGTTTGGAAAATATCCACGAAGAGTACCGAACTTCTGACGATGACAGTGCATCATGGAGAAAAAGTCAATCAGAATTTAACTCCACCATGGAATGAATCGGAGGATATCAAGATTTCAATAAAAAATTACCCTATTTAAGGAAAAATCACAAATCGAATTTACATTAACGCATTTAATACAAAAACTAAATTAACAAACTAACCAAGTAAACTCGCCTCAGTTAGCACGATCGAATAGTACTTAAAACATTATATAGGAGACACTTTATAGAAAATAATGTCAGCAACTTTCCCTTTTTTTTTTTTTTTTTTTTTTTTGTGAACGGAAATTCGTCGCTTCTATTTGAGCAGGGAGGGAAATCCTTCCATTTGTTCAGGAACGGCGCGGTGGTGTTCTCAGCTTCTTTCACGCGCAGGAGGCCATTCGAAGAATTAAGCTATCGCCAAGAAAAATGAAAGGATAGTAAAGATAGTGATCGGGAGAAAATAGGACAATTCTGGCAAGGCAGGTCACTCATCACGCGAGAGATAGGATCGTCTGCAAGCGAGATAATTTACGTTGTCTTGCAATTCAAGTTTTGGATTACTGAATGAGAGAGATAGATGAATCGATGAAAGAAAA
>BGPR01001450.1:60706-146460 GCA_013235015.1 Araneus ventricosus
GATTCCTTTAAATTGTAAAATCTTTCAATAAACCTCATCTAGTTCTAACGTTTTGGATAACCTTCTTGCGAATTTCGGCATGAAAGTCTTCAGGTCCATAAATACAGAATGAAATCGCCCTAATTATACAGTTCCATCACAATGGCGTGTCAAAAATATTGTAAAATACCTATTGTAGGTGATGGAAACTGTATAATTAGGGCGATTTCATTCTGTATTTATGGACCTGAAGACTTTCATGCCGAAATTCGCAAGAAGGTTATCCAAAACGTTAGAACTAGATGAGGTTTATTGAAAGATTTTACAATTTAAAGGAATCTGTTGTCTACAAAGAATATGAAATCTATGGTTTTATGGTCTGTTCCACTGATCTTCATGCAGTATTTAAAACTGAAAAAAAAGTAGTAGCAGCTGAGAGCCTCGAAGCAGCGAGGTGGTAGTGCTGAGCAAAGTGGGTGCTAGCCACAGAGGGCGGCGAGAGCGGCTAGTAGTTTATTATTTTAAATTCCTCAGTTAACGATTCAACTCGGAACTTTATTGCAACTTATTTTATACACATATTTAAAATGTAGTGATTGGATTATTTATTTTATTGTACACATGTTCTATGCTTACGATGCGTTGCAATGAGTAGACGGAAATACCTACAAAAATTTGCAATTTAATTCGAAACTATGAAGCCTGCTGTTCGGAAAATATCCACGCGGAAATGACAAACTTCTGACGATGACAGTGCATCATGGAGAAAAAAAGAATCAAATACAAATTTAACTCCACCAGTGGAATGAATCGGAGGATATCAAGATTTCAATAAAAAAAATTACCCTATTTAAGGAAAAATCCTGAATTTACATTAACGCATTTATAATACAAAGAAACTAAATTAGCAAACTAACCAAACTAAACGTCTCCTCAGTTAGACACGATAGATACTTAAAAAACATTAATTATAGAACCGCTATCGGAAAATAATGTCAGCAACTTTCCCCATATTTTTTTATTTTATTTATTTTTTATGAACGGAAATTCGTCCGCTTCTATTTGAGCAGGAGGCCAAGGGAGTCGCTTCCATTTGTTCCAAGGAACGGCGCGGGTGTGTTCCGCAGCTTCTTTCGCACGCGAGAGGCCATTCAAAAGACGAATTAAGCTATCGCCAAGAAAAATGAAAGGATAGTAAAAGATAGTGATCGACGGGAAAAAATAGGACAACCAATTCTGGCTTTAGCGAGAGGTCACTCATCACGCGAGGAGATAGGATCGTCGTAAAGCGAGAGATAATTTACGTTGTCTTGCGAATTCCACGAAGTTTTGGATTAATACTGAATGAGATAGAATGAATCGATAAATAAAGAGTTGAAGAATTGAAACATATTTTCTTTGTGCGATAGTTATACGTTACGTTTCCATTACATTACAACGTTCATCGCAAAATAAAGTCCACTTCGAAAGTGCATAAGTAAAATAATTCCGCAAATAGGCAGTGGAATCTCTTGAATAAAGAAACACGAGAATATTTATAAAATAAAAGCTTTTTTAAAATCGCCCTCTCTGAATTCAAATATCGATTGCAACTATCCATTTAAGAGCTTTTCCAACTTGTAATCTAAAAATGTTAAGTTTATAAGGTAGTTTTTATCGATTATGCAGCCTACACGGAATCTATTAAATAAATCTGAAAATTTTTTAACGGAATACAAGAGCAGGGTTTCCTTCCCCCTCCCCTCCGATGCTCTACCAATTCTAACAAATGAATCAACGTATCCCAATTCTATTTTAAATCGGTTCTAATTACTATTTGATGCTTCATTTTCTCAGTGCCTACAACTTTTCAATTTTACAAGGTGATGGATTCGGTTCTAAACTTTTCATGATTCATTAATATTTCTACAGTGCAACATAGGACAAGAGATTGGGGGCAATCGACATTTTGTGTGCCTATAAAAACCAATCTTATTACCATGAGTGGTTTCTACGCATGTTTTCAAAGATACGGACCACTGAACTGACCGTCTGCAACAGAAAGTCACCATAGTAGTCAGTTGCAACTGAAGTTGGCAGTACATAGAACACTACTAACGACAGCTTTAAAGGTAAATTATGTAATCTGTGTTTTTATAAGTCTTAGAATTTAAGAAAGTGCTTCAATGAATTCAAAAGTTATCACTTTTAAATACGGCATCATTAAACACGTCATCAGTTACAGGTGCTTGAAAACTAAATTCTGCTCTACTATAGCAATTTCCGTTTCACATTCAGAATCATATTCAGGGCGACTGAACTGGACTTAATGATACACCGAATAGCTTTAATAGTACTAGCAATCCCAGTTGTCACTGTGAATGCGATTCTAATTATTCTATACTGATACAGTCGGACCTCTATGTAACGAAGTCGCTAAATCCCGAAAAAAAGTTCGTTATATGGAAAATTCGTTAAATAGAGATTCACCTTTTAAAATACTTTAAACTACACAAAACAAATTTTAAATTCATAAACACTAAATATTATTAAAAAAGTAATTAATCGCACCTTTATTTTGTAAATTAATATCTATTTGTCTTATATTTTACAAATCAAAAAGAAATCTGCAAAGAAAACAAAACATTGTCCGGGAATACACTGTATTTTCAATTTTAAAAACATTTTATATTAAAATTAATGAATTTTATCATTACGAAGGTCACATACGAAGGTTTGTTGATTTCTGCATCATGATCATTTCCATCTTCATCATCTTCATCGCAATTCATTGCTGTATTGTTTTTATTTTTCACACTGTCCCCTTCAAAACTGCCTCATCCACATTTTCATAGACACATGCTTTTAAATGTTTTGAACAAGAATTCGATGAATCATAATTTTGTATTTTAACACGATTTTTGATTGTGGTTAACAAGCTGTTTGGAGGAATACCAAATTTTAAAGCAATATCATTTTTTTTCACGCCTTTATCTACCTCATGAAGAATTAAATTTTTTCTTTGACACTCAAGCACTGTCGCGTTGACATTTTCCAGCTTCAAGGTCATTGATCACCATAAAATGCGTTAAAAGAAAGAATACGTTTGAAATGTTTAGAAATATTTTGAGAAATAGAGAGAAAAAAATATTGGATCACAAGAAAAAGTTCGTTAAATAGAGAATGCACTTCGCTATTTGGAGGTTATTTTACGAAGACATTCGCAAAATGTTCTTGGTTTCAAAAAAAAGTTCGCAAAATGGAGAAATTCGCAAAATAGAGGTAATAATAATAATAGAGAAATGAATAGATAAATATGATAGATATAGAGAATGAATATGATAAAGATGATAGAAATAGAGAAATAGAGGTCCGACTGTATTATTACACGCAGTCTTAGAACAAGAAAATGAGCGGGAAAAAATTAGTACCAGAGAAACACAAACTATATTTCGACAAGTGAAAAAAATACAAAATTCCGACGATTACAAAAATAATAGCTAGAAACAAATCAAATAAGGAAGCAAACGATTATCACGCACAGAAAACAAAAACAAGATTCAATTTCCAGAGTACGCTAAATATGTACTTAAGACACAATGGACGGTTAAGATGGTTATCAAAGTAGGTTTACACCTAATCATAATAAGACTTGGAAAATACTGCACACACGGATAAGTTTAAACTTCTTGTCCGTCAGCTGTCTCTAACGGCTGACACGTCTAAAAATACGGTTAACTGGTTGACATCTATCTAAACGGACAGGCAAGATTTTAGCACGTCTCTTCCTCATTCCCTGCGAACGACAGTTATTAATATGCTAAGCCCATTTATTATAATGCGAAGTAAGAACACTCGCTTCCTCAACACGGAAGCTCGCAAAAACGAAATGCGACTTTAAATCATGTAGGAATTTAGTGAGGCTGATCCCAATTTCATGAGTGTCCACGTTTTGCGAAAAATGCGTGGACTAATGCGTTAACGTCTGGCTTAATACAGTCGACTAGAAATTTTCCAAAAAAGACCGACATACCTAGAGTTGCAAAAATGTTTCATGCCTACACATAAAGCTACCTGTCATCAAAATATCACAAATATTTCATAAATATTACTTATATAACAGTCCAGATCTGTCTCTCGGTAACGCTCTGACGTCATCAACTTTAATAAAACTCGCGCCAAAGCACTTCGAGACGTTCAACAGCATTATTTCATTGTTAGAGAACCTAAATTGCAGTAATTTTAAATTTAAAAGAGTAATTGTCGTTCTAATTTCAAATTTAATGGCTCTAAAATAGTGAAATAAAATTTGCTATCCATTGATATAAAATTTATCTCGCTAGGATCAATAGTTCCAGAGAAATTTTAAATTATATTAATCATATAATTCAAATTAATTTCTGTTTTTTAATGGAAAGTAGTAAATTACGTCAGTAGTATATCATGCGCGTGATATAGTTTGTGCGCCACGATGCATCTGATTATTTATTGCAATAGTGGTGATATAATTTGATAATATTTTTTGGTAACGTTTGACAAGCAGAGAAGTGCTTTGTTTTGATTAGAATTTCGAAAAAGAATTCCTTTGAGATTTTAACGTCGACTTACGTTCGACAAGCTGAGAATTTCATGGTTATTGAATTATAGTAAAATTGTTAAACAACGAAAAATACTTCACACGGAATGTTGTTTACCAAGAGGTTTTTAGAATAAAGAAATATGTAAATAATATGTAAATAAAAATATTTCCCGTCATAAAACATATGTTTATTTTATTTGGTTTCAATAAATGTTAAACATTTCTCTCGCATGTATGTCTATTTAAACACGTCAAATTTGACGGAAAATCTCTCGAAAGAAGAGGCAATTTGCACCCGTCATACCATGACGAGTGATTTTCTAGTAAGATAATACAGGCATAAGGTGAAATTCAGTAAACAAGTTATAAAAGTTCTTTCGAGATTTCTGGAACATATAGGAAAACGTTAACTTCTGGTCATCAGATCGTTTGCAATATGGCCTTAACATTTCATCCAAACATTAAACCATAAACTTTAATGATTTTTTTCAAATTCTAATGCATATTTTTAAAATACGCGACAAGTAGTATATCTTTCATAAATTATTCTAGTCATTTGTAATTTAGGCAGCTGTTCATGGAAGTGCACTTCTCAACTACAGAATGTTTTTGTGACAATGACAAGGGAAAGGCATGGCAATATCTCCTCCCCTTTTAGCTACTACATATTTTAATACTAAATGAGAGCATAAAAATATAGATTTATTATCATAAGCAGTGCCTCTGCGCCTGGACAGCCAAGAAATGAAAGTGTCTGGAAACTGAAGTGTGGTAGGTTCGCGATATATTTAATGAGACTGCAATAAAAAAGACAACACAAGACGTCGTTGCGAAAATGACATCTGCTTCTGTAAAATATTTACAAGGTACAGTCTCTTTATCGAGTACAATAAAGATCTCTTATAGAAAAGTAAGAGGAATGCAATTTAGCACTGTTTTCGGCTGTTTCCAATAGCTACGAAAAAGAGTCCAAATTATAACAATCGCGAAAATACCACTCGCTTGGTACTAATAATCAAAGACACAATAGAAAGCAAACTATTAGTCTGAATGTTGACAGTGTATTTTGTGGAAAGAAAAATGATTTCATGTAATTTTATGTATCGTAATGGAAATGGCAACTAACTCGAGACTCCTACGGATATCGGAAAATTGTCATTTTTTTTTCTTTTGAAAAGACAATAAAGCTCATTTCCACCCCACCCCCCAAAAAATTAAGATTGTAAAAATATCATAAGTCATCGATTTTTACAAGTAAAAATAGTTTAAGAAAGCAAGTGCTAAAAGGATATAAAAACTTATTTCATCTATACTTATAAAAGGCAATGTTTGTGTGTGTGTGTGCGTGTGTGTGTGTTTGTCTGCGATGTCCAGACGAATCTATCGCACTTACAGCCATGAAATTTGGCACACAGGTAGTCGTAATGGTGACTCAATGCACCTCGAAGCCGAAATTTTAAATTTTAATCTAGAATTTTTTTTATTTAATGTTTTGTGTTGTTTTGGTTGATTTTTCGCACTAATTTCTCAATAGAATAGTTACGAATAAGTTTACGACAAAAATAGATACACCATCGGAAAGAGCATGCGATTTCCGTTCTAATGAAGTTAGTTTTGAATTTCTAACGTAATTTACTGTATTTTAAAAAAAAAATTAAAAAATAGTTACTTTTATGGTAATTTTTAATAAAGATTTCTTTAAATTATCGCATCTGACGTTCTAACATCTCTATAATTTTCATTTTTTTTCAGCCTACAATTGGCACGTTTATGTCCGATTTAAAACTAGAACTATTAAAATATCTCTTTTCGTTTTTTAAAAATTAATTTTTCCCCTGATCGGTTCAAACAGTTTTTTCGTAGCGCGATTTAACAGCGAGAGATTCTCCGGACCATCCCACAATGCATTGTTGCAACGTGACCTTCTTCGCGGCACGTGACGTCATTCGCAAGGAAAAATAAGCGGGAATATCAATAATGTGTATTTTTTGCTTTGCTTCTGTTTTCAAAACTTTTTCGTGCCATTGTGTGCACTTTTTTTCACCCACTTTTTGAAGTCCTGATTCCACGGGCAACGCCGTGCGCGTACTGCTATACTTATTATAAAAGGCAATGTTTGTGTGCGTGCGTGCGTGTGTGTGTGTTTGTCTGCGATGTCCAGACGAATCTATCGCACTTACAGCCATGAAATTTGGCACACAGGTAGTCGTAATGGTGACTGAATGCACCTCGAAGCCGAAATTTTAAATTTTAATCTAGAAATTTTTTTATTTAATGTTTTGTGTTGTTTTGGTTGATTTTTCGCACTAATTTCTCAATAGAATGGTTTCAAATAATTGTACGACAAAAATAGATAGACCATCGGAAAGAGCACGCGATTTCCGTTCTAATGAAGTTAGTTTTGAATTCCTAACGCAATTTACTGAATTTTGAGAATTTTTTTAAAAATACCCAGTTTTGGCTTCAAGATGTTACTTTTGATTTTAAATTTGTTGCATCCGACTTTCTAATAACACTATTATTTTCAATTTTTTTTCAGCATATAGGTAGAACGGTTGTGTCGGATTTAAAACAACAACGGTTAAAATATCTTTTCAAGTTTTTTTTAAATTTATTTATTTCTGGGCGGTTGAGAGTTATTTTTCTGGAGAGAGTTCGGCGCGCGGCACGGCACTTCGGAACGCAGATAGCTATGTGATTGGTTGAAGGGGAGGTGACGTCATAACCTTGAATTGAGTGACTGATTATTATTTTCGGCAGTAACTTAACGCATTTATTCATCTCGCATACTTTGCTTGCAGTATAATAATTTTCACGTTGCAATTTTTTAATATTGTTTATCGCGAAAAAAAAATAAGCGGGAAAATCAATAATGTGTATCTTTTGTTTTGATTTTGTTTTCAAAACTTTTTCATGTCATTGTGGGCGTTTTTTTTTTTTTTTTTGAAGTCCTGATTCCACGGGCAACGCCGTGCGCGTACTGCTAGTACGATATAAACCAGCTCTTTCGTTTGCCTTATAGTGGGTCATATGAAATTCCTAAATTTAAAACTACACTGTTTAAGTAACAGAGGAAAAAGAAATATGATGAAACTTGGCCAATTTGATATTCTTCAAACTTTTTCAAGTAATTCCTTCTTTGAACTTCAATCAGCAGGATCTCAGCATTACGGCACCACAGAACCAGTCAGATCGCTAAGAAGTTCTGCGCTGTGTTATCAATTTACACCGTGTCGCCACTCGGACGAGTCGTAAGTCCTGCTTTCCATTCAGCACTACCGTCTCAACACAAGACACTTAAAATATCAGATTTCACACATTCCAATATTATTTGTCTTTTCATTATCTCTGAAAATAAGACAAAGTATCCCGATTTCTGGAAAGTAACAAACACAAAACTAGAATGGAAATGCGCCCAGGATATGCGAGTTGGAGAACAAACCAGGACGAAGATGAAGAGGAAGGAGAAGAGAAGTACTCAAAAGGAAATATTCAAGTCTTTGAATCGAGCTCTTTATATTCATAACTCAAAAAGTCAAATGAGAAATACCAGCGTTAATGCGATTCGTGTTATTTGTTCGACCGCTGAATGACGCGAAAGAATTTTTCACGATAGCAGAATTGTGAAATGATTTTATTGGTGGATGATGGTTCTCGATTTTGATTCGTGTTCATTATTGCGACAGAATAAAAGGTAGCAATGCCCACGTGTAAGAGTGGCCATAGTCGATAGTAAAATAATGGTGAAAAAAATATTTTATAGCAAAGTATGCATCTGTACCATAGTTTCTATGTATATAATCCCTAGAATCCGTGTTTCGATCATAACGAATCGATGAACAGAAAGCGAAGATTTTGCAAATAAAAGCTCCAATTTATCTATACGCAGAATAATTCCACCAATGCTCAATAAAAGCATAAACTTTTATTTCTCTGTCGGACTATAAATTCCCACTTTTTAAAGTAATTATTTTCGTAAGAGAATATTTAAAAAAAAATTAACAATTTAAAGACTTAAACATCCACGGCATCAAAACTAACACGATTTGGATTACGAATATTAAGCGTATTTTTTCGTTGTTTTCAACATGAATATATTTTAAACAGTTCTGCCGAATGCGAAGACACAGATTTCGTAAATACAGGGTGTTCATTAATTATTGTCGGGGTTTCCGTACCTCATAACTTTCGAATAAAAAATCTTACGCAAAAACCGATTACGTATTCGTAAATTAAAACTCAAAGAATTTTATTAATGATATTAAAAAGATTAATGAATTTGCACATGGCTGTCCTTCGTGGCTCGTAACACATGGAGACAAAATTCAATTTCCCTCCAAGTGTTCTCCAGCATTTGTGGGGTAACATTTTGGATCGCAGAAACAATTCTGCGCTTCAGTTCATCAAGGGAGGGCACAGGGGTCTTGTACACAATGTTCTTGACAAACCCCCAAACCAAATTTAGTGTCGAAAAACCACAATACACACATTGCTTTTTCTTGCACGGTCGCCAATTTTATTTATGACGTCATAATTACCCAGACTGCAAATGCGCTAAGATCGCATTGTTGCCACGTACAATTCTTTGAGTTGTAATTTACGAATACGTAATCGGTTTTTGCGTAATATTTTTTATTCGAAAGTTATGAGGTACGGAAACCCCGACAATAATTAATGAACACCCTGTATAGTCTACAATCGTAAGAGGCTTAAGTGATGGGAAGGACGGCAAGAGATGCGATGAGTAGTACCAAACATTTTCATCGATTTGCACTTTTTTTAATGACAGCATTAGTCCCAAAATCATTACTCTCCAAACTATAGTCGGTTTATATACCATTATAGCTCTTAGTCATACTTAATATGAATCGGTACAACGTTAACGCTATACTGAATTGAAAACTTTGTTGATGACAGTTGATTCAATTTCACGCGCATCATACAAGAGTAAAATTTGTGGTTGGCTGTGCCAGTAAAAACAAAATGACTGCACCAGGCGAGACAATGTTAGATTTGTACTATTCTATTTTATACAAAAGAATATTTTGTTTCCTTCCTGTTCTTTTTAGCACCCTCTTCCTTGTAATACATTTTTCTTGCATTCAGTTGATCTAAGGGTTTTCTTCATAGCATCCATCGTTCGTATATAAAAATATGATTCTATATCAAAGTTTCTTTGCTTTGTTTTGATGTTGAGATTCTCAGCATGACAGAATAAAATAATTACTGAAACCAGTGGCGAATCCAGGGGAGGGGCTATCGGGCTGCAGCCCCCCCCCAGAGCTAAACCAAAATTCTTGATTTAATTTAAAATCACTACAACTGTTTGATCTTAATTTTCATTTAAAAAAAAATAGTAATAAAATCGTGACAACATTGCTTTCTGACTTGACAGGCTCGAAAATTTTCCTACTTTTCTAGTCATTCCACTTGCCCTTGTAACGTTGGCGCTGTCGAAAACATTTTTTGGCCAACTATTTCATTGAATTTTTTATTAAATTATCGAAAGTATTGTAGTGTTCTTTATAATTCTTACTGTCAGGAGAGGAAAGCCTGTAAAATTAAAGTGTTTTGGCTTATATAAGACATGAGGTTTGACATTCGTCACTACGATACAAAATTTTTATGACCTCAGCTCCCCCCCAGACCCGAATCCTCGATTCGCCACTGACTGAAACCAATATCAAACAAATTCTCTGCAATACAAAAATATTAAAACCGAATGCAAAGTTCAATTCCAAATACTAAAAGACTGAGAACAGTTAATTTAACGCATTACATCTTGTTTCTACAAAATGAAATTTAAATTCCGACACATACGACAAGGAACCGACAGTAAAAGAAGCCAAGTAACTCGAATTGCAAGTCAAGGAATAAAATTATTCATTCGTTCCGTTTAAATCAGTATCCATTAAAAGGTTAACGCATATTGCTGAACTTCTGGAAAGAGACATGGCAATTACAAGAAGTTATCGGTTAAGTGCTGTTCTAAAACAGAGTCATAAAAAGCAAAATGGCAATCTAAATTGAATTTCGCATAGAAAGCACACCATGTGCACTTAAAACCCGTCTCACACGCGACAACGCATTTTTATGGAGATCAAGTTATTCTTTGGTCTCATATGCAAAATTTAATGCGGTGTAAAGGTCTGACACTTTAATGGAGATGTTTTCTATTCAGCTTTTTATCTGAACCTATGCTTTTTATAGCTTGAAGTTCAAGTGAACAATTTTCCTGCTCCGCATATGCATACAAGGAAAAATTTGAATAAATTGTTGGCCAACGGGATTTGAATTCTAAAATGTATTCTATAGATGAATATCCTCACAGTCTCTCCCCCGATTATTCAGACTGCTTATGTTTTAAGAAATGAATGTTACAAGATTTCCATCAAAGCACATTTGCACTTTTTAAAGAATCAGAATCACGAAAAGGGAACTTCAACTATCCGAATCTCAATTTTTGGAAGATTCGTTTCATTTTAGATATTTTTTACTTTTCAAGTACAGAAATATTCTGATGCGATGGAATTTTTTAAAATCATTGCCTTGTACCAGAATCAGTTTTTTTCGATGTCGGCCGGAGTCATCTAGAACTCTAAAATATTTTTGCCAATCTAAGGAAGAAACTAAAATAGGGTATTAAAATGCGAATTAAATATTTAAAGAAATTTAGTCATATGAAAAATTTTAAAAGTTTTAAATCAAGACCGTTTCCTAAACTGTTTAGGGCTTACTTATAACGACAGCATGTGCTTCCGTCAGAATCTGTAGCCCTAGGTAACCCCACTACGGATCCAGATCTATAGTTTAGAAATCCCGCTCTTAGCTAAAAAGCCAGACTATTTTTTGACACTTAATTACAGCGAGTGATTCCGTTACCTAAAAATGCCCTTCCACCACATTAGCTTGGAAAAATTAGAGATTTCAAAAAAGCAAGCATCTAATCGAATTTCAAGTGTAACAATAACTTTTCAAACTGTTTACTGACGTCATCAACGCAGCTACCAAAAAAAAAGCCGCCCTAGAAAATACAAGTTCTCAAAAAATAACGTAAAAAATAGCCTAATTCATTAGAACTTGTATCCAAATGAAATAATAAAAAAAAAAGATAAAGTTCATATCAATTAAATTTATCAACCTGCAGGCACTTCAGCTAAATTTACAGCTTATCACAGTTTTGTACTTTAATGCGTCGCAAACTTGAAATTGAGCCATAACACCGTGATGAACTTTCTCACGTACGGAATCTTTATTGATAAACGGCAGAAGCTTAGCGGTTCCAGAAAGACACGGATGGCTCGTCATGGCGCTGAGTATCAAAAAAAGGACGCCATTAAGCCAAGAGGAACTGCCTTGAATGAACGAAATGTAGAAAAATAGTTTAAGCTTTGAGAGTATATAGATTAATAACCTTTTGAATTGAAGTTTTATACCTGGCTTTTATTTTTGCCAAACGATAGACGTTTCCGCATTTTCCTTGCCATGCTCCTTATTGCTTCCCAAATGTTCAAGAATTCTCAGTTCTGATGTTGCTGCAGATTTAACCACATCCTATTATAATTCACGGTTATCGTTACGAAAGATATACATTACACCTACAATTTAACGACAAAAACCGGTACAAGGCAGGTTTAAATTTCCGTAATCGCAATCAAAAATAATCGTTGAGATATACACCTTCACACTTTTTTTCAACTATGATGAGAAGCGGAGGAGCAACTGCCTTTCAATAAATGATAACTTTATCTAAAATAAAGAACAAATATTAGACGTGTTTTCCTCGCGCCACATGGCTTTTCAACGTTCGTGGAAAAGATAAAGCACTGGCTATCGCTCCACTCGGCTCATGCAAACGTTTCCAGAACCATCCTTGATAAGAGCAAAAGGGTTTGTGAAGTGCACGATTTAATTATTTCGACCTGTGACAACCAGGACCAGGAAAATAGAAGGGCTGGTTCATGCCATTGAAGTTTTAGAAACGCCGACAAGAGGGGACGACATTAGTTTTGACGTCCCAGTGTTGACAGGAAGTTTGTGGAGTCCGAGAGCGCTTCTTTAATTCTCAGCTATTTGTTCCTGTGTTAATCTGTGTCGCTTGTTATTTTGGTGAAATATTGAGAAAATCTTGCTTCTCTTGTATGTCTACTTGTGCTGTCGCTACGCGCTCAAATTATTACAGGGAGATGTTTCAAGTAGACAGTGGCGTAACTAGGGTGGGGCAAGTGGGGCGCTAAATTAAGGAATCAATTGTCTGTATTTAAAAGAAAAGTAGGGTTTTTTTGTAAGCTTTTTCCCAAGATTCTTAAAAAATGAAATGGTTTAAAAAAAGTGTGGGAAAAATCTTAACAATACAGTCGTTTTTACAACCCGGAAACCTCAAGCTGCGACAAAATGATAAGTAATATTATGTTTCAGAGATCTGCAGACCCAAACTCCCATCCCGTTTAAAAGGGAGGTCCATTTCGCAGATTTCAGTCTCGGTGGGGTAGGAGATAAGGAAAGATGGTTAAGGATGATTATCTCAGTAGGATTTCTGATGGTTTCACATGGTATGCCTGATTCATGCCCAACTGGTATCAGTTTCTTCGGAAATTGGTGATAAATTGTTCAAAAGTGTCATTCCTATTTTCAATCAGCAAAGAGTGAAGAATAGAAAATATCGTCCATATTTTTCGCGCAGTGTAAGAGAACTCTAATAACTTTAAAAGACGTAAGCTAGCTATCTTTACATTGTTTTTGGTACTGAATATTTGCATAACTTGTATGATGGAAATGCGATAGTGTTTATTTTAAATTTTATTTCGCAAAACCTAGATGCTGTTGTTCTGCCAAAAGAAAAAAAAAGATAGAGAGAGAGAGAGAAAAGACCGCATAAAGTTTTGCAATTCCTGGTAAAAACTATCAGTCCATATTGAAATTTAAATCGAGATAAATGAAAAGTTTCTTTAATAATTAACGAAAACAAATACATAAAGAAGAGAAATTCAACTCTTGCCGTAATGTGAAGCATTTTTTTCCTCGCTGAGTTACGCCATTGTCACCAATTAATTTTACTGTTAAAAGCAATAAAATATGCCTTGACTATCAAAATCATTAAACAACTAATATTCATCATAAAATAATTATTTAAATATGGCAGTCATTTTTTTGTTTGTAATTCTTATGTTAGGTGCATTTAAATACTCAAGTATTGTAATTATAAACACTTTTCCTTCATTTAAAGCCAGAAAGGTTAATTCATAACATTTCGATGCCCTAAAACTTTCAAAATTTTTCAGAAATAGTGTACCGTTTTTGGTACACTAAAAAAAACGTTTTTGGTACACTACTAAAATAATAAGGAAGTGTGATTTTACATGTCAGAGACAAATTAATAACGTTGTAATTTTAATTCATATTTGAATCGGCATTTTTTTCCGCTGAAATAGCTTATCCCCTAATTTCATGCAATGAATTTCAGCTTTGTCATAAGGTGCGAGCTAAAACAATATTAAAAATTAATTAGTTGTAAATTTTGATGAATGTACTTAAATATATGTATGAAATAATCTGACGAATTATATTATGAATATTATTAAATATATTAGTCACTAAGGCTTTTGTATGATCTTGCCTGTGTTAGCAAAGGATTTACTTCAATGTTTAGAGTTTTTATATACTGTCTGGGGCAAAAAAACAATGTATAATTTTTTCATTTTTATTCATATATTTGTGGGTTTTTTTTTTTCCCGATTAAGAGATTTTTGTACATTTTATATTTTTCAAATACGAGATAAATGGAATGCGCCTTTTAATTATATTTTTCTAATATATCAAAAGTTTTTTAGAAAAAATTTTGATTTTCTGATTTCAGCCGTATTTAAGGAATTAAAGTTAGAATGCACCAAGTTTTCTGTGAAAATTTAGCGAAATTTCGTTAAAAAATTTGTAAATCCTATCAACTCAAAAATGTTCTATATTTTAATTTCTAAAGTTATTTGAACTTTTAAGTTTCCGAAAAGAAAATGAGGAACGCATTTAAAAAGAAAAAAAAGGGGGGGGCGCAGTTTCGGTATTTGCCCTGGCCGCCATTTTATGCTGGTACGCCACAGTAAGTAGAAGCGAGAGGAAAAGAAGCATTTTACAGAAACCAAAAATCAGATTAAAATATCCGAGTCCTAAAAAGACATGTGTCACGCCAGCTATGGAGCAATTTACTACATCAACAACTGAAAAACAATTGCTCATCTTGCTTTGAAACTCAAAAAGAAAATGCATTACTTCTGGAAAGAATCAAGAATCCTGGCCCTGTGTGACAAAGGCATATTCTAGCGCCAGCAGAGAAAATAACCTTCTTTGAATGTGAAACTCAAGTTAGACTAGGATACTTCACTGATTACACAGTTAATTGTTTTTACCTTTATGTAAGCTGGACAAACAGCATGGACTTGATGACATTTGCTACGTGTTGGGAAGAGTCCAATTTCCCCTCATTCAGTGATAAGAAAATGCTACGCGACTTTTGGAAAAACTGAACTTGGAAATTTTGCATTACCACCGATTTCATTAATCACGAACGTCATCCTTTTTAAGAAAACATGCGATAAGAAAGATTGTTCTTTTCATAAAACAATTGAGAGAAACAAGGAAGAATATTTAAGTTATAGCAATCAGACATCAATAATTTCGAGAAATTATTGATGCAAATCAAAAACTCAAGGCTGCAGAAAATTTCCTTCCTACGTGTTCTTTTTTAACCGATTGTCAATGAAATGAAGATTCCACAGAATTTAAATGCACAAAACACAGCACTGCTTGAGAAAATCCTGAATATCTTTAAATATAAAACGTTCACTAGACGGTCTAATATTGCATTCGCCATGTTGTTGACGTGACAATGACCACATACGAGAGGTATATTTACTATGCGCGTCATCCATGTCTACATGTTTGATGACATACAATTGAAAGGGAAACTCTCAGAGGGAGACGCTATTCTTGGATTTTTATTAATCCTGTTATCTACATTCTGTATGCAGAGGTTTATTATCCAGAAACAGTGTTAAATAAATCAACACCACTTTTTTACAGGAATAAAAGAATACTGGCCTTAAAATCGGTTTGGAATTAACACTCACTCACGCTGTTATGTTGCACGAGTTACTGAAAAAAAAAATTACAAGATCTTTAAATTATATGCGAGGAATCAATCGGGCAAGTATGTAGCATAATATTTTAAATTTTGATGGCAATGTGAACTGGAGTCTTGTACGAACCGAAATTTCATGCCTGAAAGGTTCGGAAATTACATTTTAATCCGAAATCGAAATGGCTTAAGCTTGCTTAAGCAGACTCTTCAGTTTCACACTTGTAAAAAAAGGTGCGAACGAAAAGGAAAAAACACTATTATCCTCAAACGAAAAGAAAAAAAATTTCCGCCAATCATTACTCCGCTATCTGCACTTCAGCAAGACGGTAACTGAGAAGGGCTCGGGATTACAAGCTTGCCAGCAGCATATTAACTCATACTGATGATCTTCGATCATTAGGGCGAAAAGGCCAACAAAAAACTGCATGTCGATGTTTTAAAGATAGAGACCGATAATTATCGGTGAAATATTAATCCAACCTTATCTATTTTGCGGAAACGAACGGAATATCAGAACGAAATATTCTCTAATATAATTTGTTGATTACTGTGCACCGAGAAAAAGTTTTCTACATTATAAAGGAGAAAACTTGTATTTATAGCAGCAGTGCCACGTTTTTCCCCACGTGGGGAATCAATATAAAAACATTCCCAAGCATTCCGCAGAAAAAAAGAATATGACCCCACACCAACCCAAACAAAATATATCCCCGAAAACAAAGCGGGGGATTGTATTACGGCCACGCGTGCTTCCACCATTCCGAAACAAGCCACAAAAAAGTTTCCTCCTTGGCTACCATCCCAGCTGGCAGTCACACGAACCAAAAAGGTGACATTCAAAAAATGAAAGAACAAATAAATCGTAAATTTGAGCGGTTTTCTACCACCGTTTTGTGTCCTTATACTTTTTTCCCACTGTTAAGCATCTCAAGGACCGAGTCGATCTGACTCAGAAGGATCACAGAAGCGCCCACTGTTCAAACCGCACCCAAAACATCGTGGATCTTAAAGCGCTGTGGTAATTTTCACTTGAAGAGCCAGAATAACAATGCTTATATCATTGGTTTGCATCGAGGCCACACAAAGTTCGCTGCAAAAGTTCCTAGCTTAAAAATGATCGCGTTTCACTAATTAGTAACTGTTTTAAAGAAGGAAAAAAAAATATTCTGTTACAAGCGGATTTCATAATTATCGAAACGGCTCGAACAACATCCAAAATGTTTTCTACCAAAAAAAAAAGTCAACTACGCTTTGTTAGAGATGGGGGAAGGGGGGAAAAAACTCCTCAGAATCACCCTTTTAAATTCCCAATCAAAGAAATTGGCTTTTTAAGTAGTTTAATATATATATTTTTTATTAGTGGCTTTCAAAGCAAAATTGTTATAACTTTCATCATTGTCTCCACCTGTTGCTCTTCAAATGTTACCCTTCAAAATACCGGATCAACAGTTTCTTATCTATTGCATTCCTAATTATGGGTATTCGCCGTTCCAAAGGAATAAAAAGACGTCACTATTTTGACGCGCTCCTCAATTCCGACGGTGATACGTACAGCTTCGTGATCTAGTACATTACAAAATGGTCAAGGATAGGAATCGCTTAAATTTCCATCTAAAGATATTAATCTATTCATCAGAATCATTGTTTATCTTTTAACATCCTTCATTTAAAAATCATTTGAAGATTGCAATAAGAGATTTTTCTGAAGATTACGAAAAAAGAATTACAAAATGTTTTTTGGAACGATTGCAGTTCTCTTCAAGAATATCAACACTAACATTATGATACATGTATAAAAAAATAGTTCTAATTTTGGAAAGATTGATTGTTGATTGATCCAGACTGATTGACTAGTTCGCAATAGGCTGATAATTGGGGTAAATTTTTTTCTAAGAGGCTGCATTTTCTACAGTGTGATGGTCAAATCCGCGAACATAACCATTCAGTCAAACTGCATTATACCCGGAATTTTTAAACCCAAACTCCAGAAATGGGAAATAAGAAAACGGAACATAAATGTTAAATGAAAGGAAAGTTAATTTTCGATAGTTAACCGATTGACTTAAAAAGTTTCATAAAAATAGGAGTTATTTTCTTCACATGAGATTTAAAAAGGCGGCGCTTACAATTTCTGGCGGCCTTAATATTGATTAACACGCCCAATATTGGGCGTTACAATAATGAAGGGCTTCTCAAACTTTGGATCGCGACCCAAAGTTCGAGAAGCCATACACTAAACAAAAATCAAACTTCCGCAAAAAAAAAAATAAATAAAGCACTGTAGCACCTCTTATACCTTTCTTGTTATAATACTAAGTTTAAAACATCGAAGATGAAGCATATTCAGAAAATAAATAAATTTGTAGTGAGAAAAAAAATGAATAGAGTTAAAATGCGAGTTAAAAATTGTGCTGGCCCCAGTAATTGGGGAATTATTTTCTCCAAGGTATAATTTTTATTCAGAGAAGCTACTGTAATTCTAAGCTGAGTTCATACAGCTGAATACAAACGTATGGCTATCGTAAAAGAGGAAGAACATTACTCCCATGAAAACCATTAAAAGAGGCGAATGCGGCAGGCATCGCTTTTTAACCAAGTTGTTTTCTCCCTCTTTATTGGTGATAAAAATAAATAAAGGTAAACAAATCACTAATAAAACGTTGATTATACTCCGAAATCTTTAAACTCTGTTTTATTGATTTAAGTAGCAGGTCATAAAATAATGTCGCGTGACGTAGATACTGTATCTACATAGAAACCTGGTTATTATAAAATTGATTTATACTAAATATACAATATTATCGTACAGAAGAAAGAACGTAATATACTCAAAAAAGTTTTGAAGTATTAAATAATTAGATCTTATGCAACAGACTGGATTAAGAAATTACAATTCGAAATACTTCGATCCCTGTTCCAAGAACAATGGTTACATTCCCGCGCAATAAAATGTACAAATTGATGGGAGGGGGCTACAAATTCGACCTTTCTCAAACACAGAACGATCACTAAAGCAACCAATGCACGAAGCTTCTCAGAAAACAAAATTAAAAAAAAATTCATTGAAGAGTCACTGCGACTCAAACGCCGTCCACATAAATCATACGTGGTCGAAAAGTTTCTTGCACAATATTCTTAAGAAATGCTGTCGTGAAGCAAGTCATATTAAAGGAGGAATATTTACTTGGAACGTATTTCACATTCTTGTATAGCATTTCCATTGTTGCTTCTTTTGTTCGAATTATTCCACGCATAAAAATAGTTCCTGAAAATCAATTGCAGCCTCTTATGTAAGAAGCGGTATGGATTCTCTGGTCGAATAATAACGAACTGGTTCCGCCATAACAATCGAATTTGTAGAAAAAATTCCAAGAAGCAGCGATGGTACTTGGGCAAAATGAGAATCGTAAAGTTAAGGAAGAATACTCGAAAAGGTTTCAATCAAGTTCGATGGTTTTCCTTTCTCTTAAAATCAAGGGAACGAATAAAAATTATTCATAAACGCGTTTTTTTTTCTTTATAGCCTTTTTTCCCCTTTCCCATTACTTTTTAACTTGACTGTTTCCACGAAATTTTAAAATTTAATCTAGAATTTTTTTTTTAATGTGTTGTTTTTGGTTGATTGTTCGCACTAATTTCTCAATAGAATTGTTTCGAATAACTCTACGACAAAAATAGATACACCAACGGAAAGAGCACGCGATTTCCGTTCTAATGAAGTTAGTTTTGAATTTCTATCGTAAATTACTGAATTTTGAGAATTTTTTTAAAAAATACCCAGTCTTGCCATCGAGATGTTACTTTTCTTTCTAAATTTCTTGCATCCGACTTTCTAATAACACTATTATTTTCAATTTTTTTCAGCTTATAACTAGAACGGTTAAAATCTCTTTTCCTGTTTTTTTTTTTTTAATCAATTTTTTTCTGGGCGGTTGAGAGTTATTTTTCTCGAGCGATTTCCTCGCACGGCACTTCTTCGGAACTTTCCTGGCAATTTTGATTGGCGGACGCGCAGGATACGTCATGACCTTCGACTGAATGAATTCGATTATTATTTTCGGATTCGATTTTATATTTTGCTTGCTGTATAATAATCATTTTCGCGTTCCAATGCCGTGCGCATACTGCTAGTATTTAATAACTACAACAACGAATTCATTATAGAAATCATATATATAAATAAAATCCTCTTCAGAATTTCTACAAATTAATGCAACTGTTTTGAAATGTAAGATTTTTTGTCAGTCAAAGTAAACTAGTTGTAACATTTCGATTAAAAGATTTTAAAAAATCATTAAGGTGAACTTTTAGAAATTTCCTTCGAGGCAAAGTTAAAAAAAAAAAAAAAAAAAAAAAACATGGTAAATGCATCTCAAACTGTGGATAACGACAATTAAAAGCAGAAACTGGATATTTTATTGTTTCGTTTTTTCTGGAATGAACTTTACATTTTTACACAAGAAATACTAAGTATTAAGCAACGCATTTCACTTTCCGAGAAGAAGCTGAATAAAAACACCATTACATTCAAACGTTAATTAATGGCTCACGATTCCAAAAGATCCGAGTCATTTAAAAAGTCTGAAATCAGGTCGGCACAGTTCATCAAGTTGTTTAACTTTAAATAAAGAAATGCCCAGAAACTTTTGAAACACTAACGAGAAGATTACGAAACTTAGCCACAAAGAGAAAATTTAAACTATCAGTGGCACAACCGATTTGTACTTTTCTTACAATTTATTAGCCTATTATTTTTTTTTGTCATTTATTTTCTTCGTCAGAAACAGAACGGTTGTTACTCAACCGAAATCGCAGAAGATATGACAAAAATCCAAGACCTATTTCATCAAAGAGAAACGAAGGCGTTATTGTTAGAGATTTTAACACAAAAGCCTTCCGAGATAACGAAAAAAAATTTTTATCGGTTTTGACACAATTTTAAGTACTTCTACGATTCGAACCTTGGGGTAGCTAGCTCCGTCTTTTGCACTGCAACGATGTTACAGAAAACAAGTTTATCGGGCTAAGGGGGTAAAAAATAATTGAAAGAAAAAAAAAATCTATGATGCGAAATAGAACGGACATCGATAAAAATCACCTCAACGATAACAAATCTGACAAGAAACTGGGTTGCCCTTTTAAGAGTTTTAACAGAGAAAAAAATAATAACAAGCAAATAGATGAAAGTTCATCCAAAGACACCGGCCTCAACTTATTAGTTCAGCCGGTGAGATAAAAATAGCGCAATTTCCAGTAATACTTCCAATGCACCAAAATCTATTAAATCATAAAGAAACTATTTGCTTAGAAGAAGGGAAACGTCAATATCAAAAATAACATTAGCCAAAGAACGGCTGTTCTTCTCGTGAATTTTTAATGTGAATAATGAAATTTATGGCTTAAAGCTAGGACTTTACTTTAGTGTACCAAAATTATGTAAGGAACTCGAACCAATTGTAATTTGATACCTGAAGTGTTATAGATAAAAGATTTAATAATGACAGTTTATTAAAACCAATTAAGATCCTACATTACTCACCACGGATGGAAAAAGCAAACCCAGAAATTTCAAATAAATTCTTACCTAGAAAGAAAGAAATGGAATATTAATTTCTACATAACACTAAATCAAACAACAGTAAAATAAAGTTACAAATCCAATGATGTGATGTTAATATTTATAACTCGCAAGAAAAATCCAGCAAATTTTAAAGAAATATGCATACATCACACATACACGCGAGCGCGCCCTTTCAACGATGTGAGATTTTTAACAACTTAAATTACAAATGAACGCTATAAAGATATTCATCAAGAAGTTTCAATAGTTCTATTTCGTAAAAAGAAAAAAAGATTAACAAAATATCTACCTTGAAATCTAATAAAAAAAAGTTTCAAGAATTCGTCGCTTTTCTGAAATTTGAAGGTATTTATGTAATTATACAGAGAATATTCCGCTTACAATCTCGCAGAAACTGTTGCAATAACTAAACATTGCCAGAAATAAGTAACTGAACAATGTTACCGTACTAGAGCCGATTTAATCACGTTTAAAAATGAATAGTTGTCTAGATAGTTCCGCAGACTATTAATAAACGTAACACGAAACAAATATTACTATCACTTTTTTAGCATTTAAAAATATCCGAACTATAACACAAGAGTTTGACGGGATGAATAAAATGAACCTTCCCATTGAAAAATGCCAATCGAATACAATAATACTAGGGTTGATAAACTTAGTATAAGAATGTGTTTCATCCATACTTCAAGACTTATTGAGCACAAGACACAAAATTTTTTCCAAGACAATCTGGTGCTTCGACCCCCCCCCCCCTTTTATTTCATCTCATTTTTTAAAGACAGAAAAGTACAGAGTAATATAATGTCCCGAGAGTTTCTTCGATTACATACAAATCAAATTATCCCAACAAGAATCCATAAAAACACCCGAAAATACATGTGGAAGTTTTTTCTTTTCGATTGCCAGCACATGGCATTTGAGAAGGAGCGAAATCGGATAAAACATTAAAATTACCGTGGAAGCTGAACAAATGCAATTATAAACTGCTTGGGTTAAAACTACAGTGAAGATAAAATTTCTTATGGTATCCAGACGGCATCCGTTTGGAAATATTGTACTAGTTTTAGAGACCAGAAAAGAGACAGTGTTGATGGATACCCAAAAAATAGAAACCAAGAAATACAGTCGGACCTCTATTTAACGAAGTAGCTAAATCCCGAAAAAAAGTTCGTTATATGGAAAATTCGTTAAATAGAGATTCACCTTTTAAACTACACAAAACAGATTTTAAATTTATAAACACTAAATATTATTAAAAAAGTAATTAATCCCACCTTTATTTTGTAAATTAATATCTGTTTTATATATTTTACACATCAAAAAGAAATCTGCAAGGAAAACAAGAATAAAACAAAACATTGTCCGGGAATACATTGTATTTTCAATTTTAAAAAATAATTTTATATTAAAATTAACGAATTTCAGCATTTCATCATACGAAGGTTTGTTGATTTCTGTATCATGATCATTTCCATCTTCATCTTCGTCTTCATCGCAATTCATTGCTGTATTGTTTATATTTTTCACACTGTCCACTTCAAAACTGCCTCATCCACATCTTCATAGGCGCATGCTTTTAAACGTTTTGAACAAGAATTCGATGAATCATAATTTCGTATCTTATCCCGATTTTTTTTATTGTGGTGGATAAGCTGTTTGGAGGAATACTAAATTTTAAAGCAATATCCTTTTTTTTTCAAGCCTTTATCCACCTCATGAAGAATTTTTTTTCTTTGATGCTCAAGCGCCTTTCGCTTTGACATTTTCCAGCTTCAAGGTCATTGATCACCATAAAATCTGTTAAAAGAAAGAATACGTTTGAAATGTTTAGAAATATTTTGAGAAATAGAGAGAAAAAAAATATGGATCACAAGAAAAAGTTCGTTAAATAGAGAATGCACTTCGCTATTTGGAGGTTATTTTACGAAGAAATTCGCAAAATGTTCTTGGTTCTAAGAAAGAGTTCGCAAAATAGGGGTTCGTTAAATAGAGGTCCGACTGTATATTGCAATTCAATAAATGCAAACAATAAGTATAGCTACGGCAATAATTTGTCTAACGGAATTCTGACATATATTTGAAATTAAGATTAGTCATGAATCCTACATACTTTTGAAGTCCCAAAGACTCATTGTTTCGGTAAACAGTGTGGGTGGATCATATCGATAAACAGCGTGCGACAATAAGCGATTGTGGACAATAAGGAAAAATGGTGCCTATTTTTTATTTGTTTATTTAGATATTGGCAAACAAACTACTGATATGGAGCAAGAAAATAAAAAGCTTGATCGGAGTACCACTTAAAAACAGAGCAAAGAAATTCTCAAGTCGGGTATCCTTCTCATTCTGCTATTGAAACTTTATATCCTTCCGACATTACGGGAAAGTTCAATCGCTCAACTATTAAAATATAGATTTAATCTACTTCCTTCGTTTTCCTACGAACAAAAGGCATCTTCAAGATGTCGCTTAGCAATGTTTAAGTACATAAATTCCATTTTTAATCTACAAATAATGTTTATAGAAATAATTAAGATTTATGGTGTATACTTTAAGAAATATAATAAAATGAGAATTAAAAAAAAAAAAAAAATCAAAGAATGAACATGTTCAGAGTTCCCACTTTTATTCAAGAAAAGAATCCAAGGACTTTTCAAGAAAATCCAAGGACCAAAAAATTACAAATTTTAGACATACAAATGCAAATTTAAATCAAATCAATGATTTCCATTTTTATTTCCGAAATAAAAAAAAAAGTTTATACGGAACTACAATTCTAACAATAAAACTGTGTGCCAAATTTTAACTATCTAGCTATTTAAGTTTTTGAGTTATTGTTTTCACATGAACACACATTTCCCTGGTTCTACGAGATTAAATATACATTTTGAAAACAGATTTCGCTGTAGAAAAAATTCGTTATTGGCACTGAAAACAAAATTATGTTCAAATACGCCAGTTACTTTCGAAATATATTAGGATAATTGCAGGGCAAGTTTACTCGACGGAGAAATATCCTCTGTGGTTTTTACTGTATTGTCAGATTAAGCTGTCTTTGAATACACACAGAGAGAAAAGTTTGATGATCGACAGCATGCACATACAAACACCCTTTTTCTGGTGGTGGAATTCAAAACGCAAAACCAAGTCACAAACTGGTTCCTCTTCTGTCCCAAAAAATATAGGATGGACAATTTGTTTATTTTTCAAGGACCCAATGAAAAATCAAGTACTTTCCCAGGGCCCCGAGTACGGCAAATAAAATTCAAGGACCGTGGGAACCCTGATGTTTAATGAGAGACTATAGTTCTGCAAATTATAAGCAGTAGCGTTTTACTATCATGATTATTTCTTACTTATTTCTCGGATATTTTTTAATGACCTTCGCACAATGCAACATGGCTAAATAAATAATGCTTACTTTTACACCTTATATTTTATATAATTTTCGACATGTCTAGTATGAATAAATGGCGTCAGTAATAGCACACGAATTTCCTTCCTTATCCAATATGCGTACAGTCAAGATTAAGGACAAAAAAAAAATCTCTAATGGCTATCCGATATATATAATTCCGATAAATCTCATAAAATACACAGTATCCGATGGTCCTAGTGAAGAACGTTTCGTATGTCAAAAACAAATTATGATTATTAAGGATATGAGAAGAGCGCCATCCAAGATTCACTCGACACGATCTAAAAATAAAAGGCTTTCGAAAACAACATCATTCATTCCATCCTATTGATATTCCAGCATATGCTCAATGAAGTGGGGAAATTGCATAGTTAATGAACAACAAACTTCCACAGATCCCAAAATAACGAGGGACAGAAGGAAATACTAAAGCCAAACCGATCGATTTTAAAAATAAGTTTTCAAACATTACAGCAAAGCTTCCAATAAGGATACAAGAAACGGGCTCAGTCGAGCCCAAGGCTCTCCACCAACCTCAATCCCATCACCCTCAACCCCCGACAATAGAATCCCAAAAGAATGCTCCACTGATCACTAATTACATGCAGAAAGAAGATGCAGGCAGGTGGAATTATGCCGCCATTGACGGAACTGCAGCGGATGCCGTTCTATATTCCAAAACCGCCAAGTTCACGCACATAATCACGCACGCGTCGAGTCTGACCGATTGCTCTTGTTTACGATAATCGCCCGTAATTCACTTCAAATGCGCATGCGTAATTAGTGTAATTATTCAAGTGACAGATGAGAGATGATAACACTCTTTTTTTAGACACAAGAAATGTATGGTTAAAATAATATCGTCAGGGATTTAAAAACGAACCATTTTGTCTTACACAGTCGAACTGTTAACTATCGATTATCCTTTCAGCAAAACAATTTGAAAGGGATTTTAAAAATTGAACAAGTATACAATAGTGGAAGGAAATTATACGGGTCGAACTGGGCTATTTGTCAAACCGAGGCTCTTTTGATTGATCTGTTAATCCTCAAACATACAATTAAGTAACAAATCTCTAGATAAATTTAATTTAACAAATCTCTAGATAAATTTAATTTACCGAATCCATGTCACAAATATTACGGTAGCCCGCATTTGGATTGTTTGCTGTGGGTTTCATGGCGTAACAGCCACATTGGGCTATACTGAGCCAGATCTCCTGCATTTTGAAGAAGCTTCACAAGAAAAGTGATCGACATAAGCAATAATCCGACACTTGTTTAAAGTGGCTGGGATTCTAATGGATTTTTTAAAATTAACTAAAGTGCACAACAACTCCCTAAAAGTGCCAGTTCACATCAAAAGTAACATCAAATTAGGAAGTCCTCGTGAACCATAATCTTAAATGTTCCTTTAAACAACGTCGATTATTTAAAACGCTCATTTTTGTTACATCACAGGAATTGTCAGTCTAAAGGCAAGTCGGCTCATAGGGATTAACCCCTTAACTGTTTATCCCGAATTGACTCGTGCATCGAATTACGGCATTTTTACACTTGCAGTCAATTTACGTCATTCGAAGAAGTTATAATTCGATACAAAAAATGAAGAGTAACTCATTAACATCCCAAGTGTTCTATGGACTCTTAATTGAATCAATACGATATTGCATTCCCAAAACAGAAAGTGTCATCCAATTAAAATTGAATAAAATCTACAATCGATATTTCGATGAGAAGATTTTTATCAGTGAAGTGGGAAAAAGAAATTTTTTTTTTTTAATTTCAAAAACTACTGCATTTCAAAATAATTTCAGCGATACATGATCAAGATTCACATCACAGATTCAAAGCCAGCCTTTTCGGTTAAGTTCATACGCCATAATGAAATTAAAAACACCGAATCCCATACGCTATTCAAAATTTGACCTTTTGTTCACCCATCGCCTTTTCAAAAGCTAAAGACATCGCATGATTATTTTCGTCCGTCCTTTATGCTAATGACCCAGACTACTCTAGCCAGACTATAATAATTTCCAAATCATGCAATTTTAAGTTTCCAATTTTTGTGATGTTGGAAATCAAAGAGAAAGTCACGTTCCAATCCATTTTTTTTATATAGATTTCCATATCCCATTTCATTCATTTGATTAATGTCTCGTTCTGAAGTTACCGAGAACGAAATTTATAAACTTGGACGTGACCAGATGATAAATTTTACGTCTGAAGACGTCTTGAAATCAATTTTCAGACGAGATTCAATTTCGTTTTTAATTAATTTTCACCTTGGAATTCGATTAGACTTCACGTCTGAATTATTTTAAACAAAATTTGGTACCGATTTACAGTGGAAGATTAAAGATTTTAAATGAACCGAAAGGTTAACGCTAAAGTTTTCAAATTTTCAACAATATTATACAGAAGGGAATAAAAGATCTGGACAGATTTCAAAAATTAAATAAGCAAGAGAAAACTAGAAAAAGGTGGAGAGTTAAAATAGTACACGAGAGAAAATAAAAATTTTCCAAACTATTACGGATGCCATCAAGCAAGAATGACCCTTTTTAAAACGTTCATTTTCAAATGATATGCAAATAGAAGTGCACAAACGAGTTTACAACAGTTTCAGAGGGATCAACATAAAACACAAGATCAATAGTAACGGGAATTAAACAATTAACAAAATAGAAAATGGATTGGAGTGATAGAAAACATCTGCGAACCTAGCCTATCAACGCAACGTGCATCGCTGCAGCGAGTCTTTGGTCATTACTAACGGGGCCAGAAGACCACTGCAAGGTTGCATCATTTGGGTGGCCTACACACACACATTTTAGCAAAGAATTCGATTGTGTCACGCGCTATTCTTCGTAGCGCATTGACCTTAGGCGGCTATTCGGAGAAATTTTTAACTCCTTACGACACGAGTCGCGTGTTATCGAAAGATCTATCGCAACACGATCGCCACAATTGATCTACGAGTGTGAATTGGAAGGATGGGATGTTCCATAACGGAAATTTCAGAGCGGAAGAAATCCCCGTAGGTAATGAATTCTTTAAAAACCCTAGAACAAAATGCATATGGGACATTCATGGATAATTATTCATGAGTGTTCCAGATATATTTATCAAAATTCATAAAAATTCAGTTCGGCATTTAAAGCCATTTATCTTGCGCCCATTAAGTAGATAATTTAATAAAAGTTCCGATTTGATTTACTAAATCAGCATTTAGTTCAACAGGGGTGGCACCAGACGGGGGACAGGCCCCCCCGTCGGGGAAATTTTTGTACGGGCTATTCAACTGTAGTTGATAAATAATAATCTGGAGAAAATTTTAGACCAATTTCATTACATACGCCCCCCCCCATACAGCAGGTCACGCCTTCCTGTCGGGGTGACCGTGCCCCCATGTCGGGCAAACTCTAGCGCCATTTCTGTAGTTCAAGTTGAAAAATTGAATCACTGGGATAATTACTGCGAATCTTAATTATCATCATGGACATTGAGAAATTATTCTTCCAAAAACCCCACTTTATGGACGTCCACGGGAATTCAATGAGAGACCCAGGTAAATAAAGTACCAAGATCTGGTACACGGTACACAAAAGATTATTTTTTTGCTCCCATTTGTCCAGTGGGTTATGGCATTGCTGCTGAACAGGAATCAGAGGAAGAATGCTATGGGTTCTTTAATCTGGTTGGGCTATTAACCAACATTTGATGTGCTCTTTAGAAACAAATTCTTCGCTGGGATCTGGCTGACCACTGGAAGATTTCCTGGTTTTCCTTCATAAGAAACAAAAATGCGAGACAATTTTCCCGGAAAACTTCGAGGGGAGCAATTTCCCAATATATTGGAGTTAAATTAAACTTCTACATCAGATGACACCTCGGAGCTCCAAAGTCGATCGATTAGACCAGTCGAAGATGCAACCAAAAGTCTTGACTCACGAATTTTGCCAGCTATGCAACGAGCCACAACAAGATTTTAATGGAAAATACCCGACCTGAACTCGCGATCTCCTAATATGAGACAATTAATAGTCTCCAACTAAGCAAGGTAGAAAAGTACGTGAAGTTGCAGCATAACTGCTGCTTCAGCAGTTAATATTATAGGTAGACTAGGAAAGCAAATTCCGTATAGACATCAAGTCATCAGTATCATCTTTCTGAATCACAGTGAATCGTGAGGAACCATAGCATAAAACGTTTAAAGAAAATCAAGAAACTGATAAAAATCACCATTCATTCTTCCATATGAAACATCCTTGCCAACTATATTATTCAATATGTATTATTTCTACGCA
The DNA here is from genome assembly GCA_013235015.1 of Araneus ventricosus. NCBI lineage: Eukaryota > Metazoa > Arthropoda > Arachnida > Araneae > Araneidae > Araneus > Araneus ventricosus. The sequence continues at coordinate 89,687 of BGPR01001450.1, forward strand.
ATAGTGTTAACCCTATGCAAATTCTAGAACTTTTAAGCTGCACGAATACTTTCACCTACAGCAAAATAGAACTAGTTACCTACAATTAAAAGATTAAAACAATTCACAATTCTCTAAGCGCTGTTTTAAAAGAACCATTCTATTCCTCCATATCCACCCGCCGACTGACACCAAGTATAAACGAAGTACTGTTTCGAAATTTACCGAGATAACACTTTGTCACTGATAAACAAATTTCAATCAACCAGTTCCCTCACCCTTCAGTGGGTTTTCAGTTATCACCGTCATGATAAAAAAGCATCAATGTCTTAAAACCCATTTGCAAGCTGTAACAATTTTGGGACAAAAGCTGATTTTCCAGTAGGTTTCTGACATATATAATTGCTTTTACGAGCAGGAAAACTTCTCTCCTCGGGGACAACGGACGGCTGTCTAGAAGGAAAGAGTTTGTCGAGGAAAACGTGGTGATCGTGAAAACAAGAAAGAAAATGGATTCGCAGAAACAAGTAAATACAGAAAGTATTTTCCGAAGAAAATTAACCAGACTGTCTAATGGGAATGTGGTGCACCACAGAGACGAGAACAAATCGAATCGTGTCACTGAAAGGCCTATCCGATATTCTCCTACAAAATAACAGTCCATACCAAAAACAATAAATTGGCTTCTATACAAAAAAAAAATTAAGATATCCGGTGTTGCTCGCAGTGGTACACGTATCCCACTCCACTGGGGTACATGCTGTATCGATCAGGAAAACGAATAATTACGAGTACGGGAACAAACGTAAGCCATTTCGAATGCATGCTCTTAACAGAAAATAAAATTAACGCAAGTTAGTTATACGATCTCTGTTTGATTCAAATGGTTACCGGCCTGTAAGCGATTAATATTTATTTAAAAAGTCTTATTCATAAATTAAAAATAAGTGAAATATTTGATAATCTTCCTACAATTTAAATAGCACGGAACAAAGGCGACTATATTTAAAAATAACTATTTGAACACCGACTGCAACTCATAACAATGGGCCAAGAGAAATTTTCTAGCGAAAAATGGTGGTTGGTAGTATACTTTATGAAGTACTCTCATAAAGTCCTTTAAAAATCTGTCATCTTGATTTAAGGACTGTAGTTTCCATTTTTAAATTATCAAAATTAGTGAATAAAATGTTTTTATAAGCAAGTAATGTCAGGAAATATTTTTACACACTGCTCTCGTAATTCACAGCTTTAAATAACACAATTAGACTGTAACTGGTCATCACTTGATAGACGAGAACAGGAACCATTCAAAAGGTACTTGTGTTCCACCATTTTTTAATTAAAAATTTTGGATAAAAATTTGAATACAGTTAGTGTGACTGAATACATTAACTTTCAACAGCAGCTTTCATTTGGAATGAATTTTCCTTTAATTAAAAAAAACACACACGAAAATTCTAGAGACTCACTGCATTAAAGTTAAGACCTTGACAAGCAGAAATGAATAGTTTTTAGTCAGAAATGAGACTCATCATAACCGGAAGAAAATTGGTTTTACTCAAAGCTCAATACAATTCGCAAATGGAAATATGCAAAGGAGCGCAATCCATTTTTTGACACAAATGCAAGAAATTTAATTACTTTTCGAATGTATAACTAAACAAGCCAAGGGCATCTTGTTTTTATTTAGAAGTGCTACATAAATAAGGTGACCAACCGTCCTCCTTTACGGAGGACAGTCCTCTTTTTGAAAGTTCTGTCCTTCCTCGAAAAGTATACAATAAAATGACGTTACAAATGTTTTTATTATGCATTTATCATATTATAGTGTATTCTGTATTATTATTATTGCAATGAATTAAATGTTTCTTTTATTTATGAGATTGTTTAGCTTCAGTTTATTTGTGCCCTCCTTTTGTTGGTGATTAAAAGTTGGTCACCTTAACATAAAACAAGTTATGGAATAGAAAACCATAAACGAATTAGCAGGACGCAAGAAGTCAAATTTGGATGCCCACAAAATAAATTTCGGAGAGAAATTTTTAATACATAAAAGAGCAATTAAATATAACGGATTCAAATCATAACAAATAATTCCTAAATAAAAGTTATCAATTCTTGTAAATAACTGGAAGAAATATTTATTCAGAAAGGTAAATATTAGAATCTTCGTATTCGCTAGCGACTCGAAATCTAAGTTACAAACTGAAGCAGTTTTGCAATTAATACAATCTTACACAAGATAAACAATTTCCCAAACACTTCCGAAATTTGATATTAAATGGAACATCAATCACGAGGTCAAGGTCAAACAAGCCGATCATTACTACTAGAGTCAAGCAACCCAGTATGTCACATACCCACGATCGGTTACGCCAAGTTCAGCCAGCATGTCAAAAAATTCTCACTAACACCATAGATAGTTCTGGCTCGTAATAGCACGGAGAAAACCTATCAATATATATATTTTAAAAAAGCTTTAATAAGCAAAAAGAATCATGGCAGAACTTTAAAACATAATTCATATTTCAGGGAAGAGAATGGGGGCAAAACGGGATGAAGGCTTACACCACGGCGGTTAACGATCTTAACGCAAATGGAGAAAGAAAGCAATTTTTCAGGCAAAGGTTACGAAAGAAAAGAATATTGGAAATAACCGTAATCGATGCGTGGCCTTTAATGACAGTCAGTGTGTGGCCGGGCTACGATCGGCTGCTAATTAACGCGAGACGTTACCCTTTCGCAAAAAGTTGAGGAGGAAGACTTCTGGTCGGCCAAGTCCAAATACGTGACTTTCGCAGAGAAACCCAAAATCGAGATTTCACTGGAACAGTGGAACGGTTTCGTCATTTCCAAAAGCGTGTAACTAGTGCAGCCTTGAAGTTACGGTACAATTGCCATTGCGATTAGAGAGCGAGGATATTGATCGCTGACAAGTTGGCAGCTGATCTTTTCAGCAAGATGCCACTGCATGAAGAATATAGATTATGCGTAAAAAATGATTTTTTTTCTACACAAAATCAGAAAAACGAATTTTTATATAATGTGAAGATCTGAAGTTTTCCAGCTTACTGTGGGTGAGAAGTTCTTGTATAAAAATAGTCTAGGGAACAATATTTTGAAACATACCGGGACCTTACCACTAGGCCATCGCTGCGCCGAGATTACCGACAGGTAAATATGGCCGAGTGATTGGAGACTTTTTTTACCAATTATCCCTAAAATTACACACAAGACGTATGTATCTTAACTGAAATAATTTAATAACAATTAAAAATCCGAGGAAAATTAGGACAGTGGTCATTGTGTTAAATACTTGACAAACTTCGAAAAGCAGCAACTGGAACGAAACTAATCTATATATAATGCGTATTTCATGTATCAAATTTCATACCAAGGTTCTAACTAATCTAATTAACATTACGTCAAAAATAGAAAAACCTTGAAATGTCTCAATTTCCAAGGAATTTCACTTCATTCGGTAACAAATAAGGCAATGAATCGTATACTTTTTTTAAAAAAATATTTTGCATACAATCACTTTCCTTTCGACAGTGATGTACTGGAATAGTCTAGAGCAGTGAAAGAAAACCAGTTTTCACCATTAACCACCATATTTTAATTGTTTCAACTTTTGAAAGACGTCTGATTTAAATTTGATTGTAGGTTTCCTGAAAAGCAGTCATGGAGAACAGGACACAAAAGAATTAAAATAATTGGTGTTCACAAATCTGGGTATTTTCCATAGACATATTCAAGCTAGGAGTTTTTTTTTCCTGGACAGAAACAGGAGAGAGAAGTCTGCAGGTAAAGAATTTTGAAACGTAGCTAATTATGTGTCTATAGGAATGTTCGTGCGAAGCATCACTTTAATAAGGTATTTAGTTGAAATATTTTTTTAACTTTACAAAAAATAAGGCTAGTATTTTTAATGCTATAATTAAAATTTAACATAATGGTTAATTATTAAAAATGGATTAAATGTGAGTTAATGTGATTTAATAATCTTTCCTTTATCTATATACTAGCAGTGCGCGCACGGCGTTGCCCGAGGAACCAGGACTTCAACAAAATGAAAAAAAAAAAAAAACGCCCACAATGACATGAAAAATTTTTGAAAACAAAATCAAAACAAAAAGATACACATTGATTTTTTCGCTTATTTATTATTTTTTTTCGCGATAAACAATATTAAAAAAATTGCAACGTGAAAATTATTATACTGCAAGCAAAGTATGCGAGATAAATAAATACTTTGATTATTTTCAGCAGTATCTTAAAAGTCATTTAATTGAAGGTTATGACGTCACGTGCCCCGTCAACCAATCAAATTACCAGCCGCGTTCCGGAAAAGTCGCGGAAGAAAACTCTCTAGAGGAAAAATAACTTTCAACTGCCCAGGGAAAAAAATAAAAAAAATAAAAACGGGAAAGATATTTTAACGGTTCTTGTTTTAAATCCGACAGAACCGTTCTAGTTATAAGCTGAAAAAAATTGAAAATAATAGTGTTATTAGAAAGTCGGATGCAACAAATTTAAACACAAAAATAACATTCCGATGGCAAAACAGACTATTTTTTGCAAAACTATCCGATGGTGTATATTTTTTTTTTTTGCACAATTATCCAAAATCATGCTATTGATAAATTAGTGCGAAAAATCAACCAAAACAACACAAAACATTAAATAAAAAAAATTCTAGATTAAATTTTAATATTTCGGCTTCGAGGTGCATTCAGTCACCATTACGACTACCAGTGTGCCAAATTTCATGGCTGTAAGTGCGATAGATTCGTCTGGACATCGCAGACAAACACACAAACATTGCCTTTTGTAAATACAGAAAAGAAAGCGAAAATTTACAAATAATTTGTAAGGTATAGAAATTGAAACTACTGAATAGATTTTCTACAAATTTTGTTCACAAATACTACGAAAGATATTAAGGTTTTAGTAAGAGGTTCATGCCAATTAAATAGTTAATTCTTTTATTAATAAAAAGAGAAAAATATTTTGATACAAATATATTTTGAGTAATTAAACGCATAAATTTAAAACGAATATTAATGTTTATAAATTAGATACTGAACATTTACTGTCGAAGTGTATAATTATCTTTACACGGCTTGCGAAGTTTTTTTTTCTTTTTAGTGGAGAAATAAGCACTTTGGTAGCCAACTGATATATCCGGCGTTGCTCGGTATGAAAATATATTTCCATTACATTTTAACCACATTAATAGAAATCAAGTAAGCACGTCTGTTTTTACATATCAGAGGAAACGTAAACCCTTTTATTTATTTTATTTCAAAAACCGAGTGCAACATAAATTTTGTAAGCGTCATTTATATCTTGGTAGAAACTACTCAAATCTCTCCTCCCCCGTTCGAACAAGACTGGTAAACGTTATTCTTTAAATATCTAAAAAGTAATTAATTGAAAATTTAAAAATGATTAACAAAGAAAAGATTGATTTTCTATCACTTCTATAGCAAATAACTGATAAACAATAGAGAGGACATCGGCACCCAACGATAAACAGGATTAATAAAGAGAATCAATGCCTACCAACTTTTCAAACGACGATTAACGAACAGTTAACAATGAAAATATCAATCATACTTATTTTGACGACTATTTTTAATCTCTGGCAACACTTAAAATTCGTCAACAGCTACACGATTAGCAAGCGTTAAAATTAGAGATCCACAAAGATAAATAAGATTTAGAAAGAAAAATGCCCGGAAAGAAGATGAACACTTCTGGACGTTACCTCTAGCAACAAGTGCTGCACGCAACAAGGAATATTCAATAAGACTACGATAATAAAGTCAACCGTCCATGCAAGGTCTGCAGTAGGTAATGAGATTCCCTTATAGCGTGAAAACCTTCATCTTGAAAGACTTATCGAAGGCTTTGCGTTTCGTTCAGACCTGGCAAAAGCATACGACAAAAGAAGAGAAAATACATGGTATTAAAGTGAGAATTTATTATGTTAAGAAGCGTAAAGGGATAATTTTTAACACAAAATGCAGACGAAAAAGTAAATCCGGCATTATGCGCATACAAACTGCAACTATTATACGAGTACATTGCTCTTTCTGTAAAGAGAATGTTGAAGGGGGGGGGGGGAATGAAGTTCATTTTTTGAAGCTCCAAGAAGAGTTTGAAAATGAAGTTCTACACAGTTTGATATTTGAAAGCTGATTTGGTGGCCAAAGGTTAAATATTTTTGATCATGTCAGTTTGTTTAATTTAGTTATATTTAAGTTCCGTTTTGAAGCAACACGAGGACTATTGGGAAGGACCTCGTAATTTTGAACACGGTCAGATGACGAGGACGGCACTTGAGCAGGCACCTCTAAACCTTCCGCACCACACCAGCGCGGAGGGGACGTTTGACCCCCTACGTATGATTTAATGTGCAGCAGGACCAATACACGATGGATCTTCAGTGGAATCGGGTTTCGAACCTGGAAACCTTACCACTAGGCCACCGCGGCCTCCTTTTGATCATGTCAACCTGAATCATAATTGGGTCATTTTCCCATCTTGATTCCTTTTATAAAAGAATAAAGGCTTTCATGACCAACTAATTTGGCGAGAGAAATTTCTTCCAAGGCCACAAATCTTTAGCATAAAAAAAAACGATGCTCCCTAAAAAATAACGAGGAAGGGAAGCTTTTCCTACAGATATTGAACTAGTATATTGGTATTGCGAATGGGGGGGAATGGGGACGAGGAAAAATCTCAGAAAAACTTAGCTGGACCACAGAGTAGCAAACACCGTTGTAGCGCATACTCGATCCATTTATTTTCTAAATAATATTAACCAAGGAGAGAACTCAATCTTCTAACCGAATATAACATTCCAAGGATTGTCGTGCAACTAAATTACTTTTGCATCGCTATTAAAATCAAAAAATATTCTATTCCTTAATTTCTACCTGAAGTGTAGAAGGTCTGCTTTGTCAGAAAAGACCAGAACAAAATTTATTTATAGGTTACCAAGATCAACCAGGATATTTTTGAACTATTTCGTTACAATCCTCATGTTAATCGACAAAAGGCAAACAATATAAACTGATGCGAAGCTAGTTCGGAGTAAGCAAAATTATTTTACGATAGTATTGCCATGTAGATGGCTTTCAGGCAAATGCGACTTGAATCTTAATTCCCATCTACACAAGTTTATCCATTTCAAATACCGATTATAATCGCATCCTATAATAATGGAGGCTATAATTAATTTTTCAAAACTTTCATGGACATAAATGTTTATGTTCAAGAGATAATCTGATAACTGAAGAAAGACATAAAGTATAAAACTAAAAGAACCAATTATTTTCCTAAATATTCCTATTATCAATCAAGAAAAAGCGTCGGTGACGCACAATATTTGATTAAAATCAGTCATTTAAATACAATAAGAAGTAAATTCTATTTAAATTTTATCCATACCGACATATCCGCTTATAGAAAATAGTTGTTGATAAGCATCAGTATTTTGAATGCTGGCGATTTGCATTTAATCATATACACACTTAAAGACTCAAATTTCATGCATTTGAAAATTTGTCAAATTTTATCTACATTCGTGTTTCTATGCGCTTAAAGAAAATAACGCCGACACAAAGTTAATATTTACACAAAAGCAATCATGCTGATACGCGTGCTTTCGACAAACGTGGATACTAAGAACACGTGTTTAACAAACCGTGAAAACCAAGATTAAAGAAAGCTATTTTACACAGCAGTGGTTCTTCAATTAAAAATTCAACCGCAATTTTAGAAATAAACCGCGACAACTTTAAAAAAAATTACAAACCTATTTATACAGATGAACAGAAATCTTTACACACGTTTATTTAACTTGACTTGTTTCATGTTCGTACAGAGAGAATTATCGATTTTTCACTCACTTCTTGATATACAGTTTTGAAATTTTTTTTACACTTGTGTTCTCAATCACAATATACTATTTTAATATTTTGAGAATTTAATTAGCAGTTAATTGATTAATTAAATTAAATTTTGATTTCATACGAGTGGTGTCATCTGGTAGTGAATTTGGGAAAAATCGATTTGAAGATTGCGTAATATTTTTTTTAATAATTAATATAAAAATAATTAAAAACTTCTACTTTTTAGGGCACAGTGTTTTACAGTTATTAAATTTTAAATTTATAAGCCTCTTCTAACATTCATCGGCACATACTGTTTCAGATTATAAAACTATGAACCTCAAATTTTCGTTTAATTTTTATGACAGTAAAGATGTTCTTCAAACGCTAGACATACATATTTTGAAGGAGATATTCGAAGTATAAAATAGTAAGGACATTCGGAATATATCATTCATAATTTCAATTCATGAAAGGAAACTTCCTAATGTGTATTAATGTCAATTTAGTAAAGTAATGCACAACTCGAATCGATATGTGGTTACTTTCAGCACAATGAAAGAAAGTAGACAATATTTATAATTTATGGAATACTCACGATGTGATCTCAAATGGCGCTTTTCACAATGAAATTTTACCATTGAGCAATGACAAATCCCGATAAAATAGTGACAAGAACTTTCGAGCCTAAAATCGGTGGTTTTAATCTTAATCAAACATCCCGAACTGGCCGGGACAGTCCTCAAATTTGACGGTTGGCGCAGATTGACACTGTGCTTCGGATTTGACCGGAGTCTGAATTCGTTGCACAGGACTTAAACAGGACACTTAAACAGCTCATATTAGAAAACATTAACTTGATTTAATTTTTAAGAGGTTAAGTAAAAACGTTAATTTTAGTTACCAACTTTCACTATAAAGTATACAGAGAGCGGATGTCCTGGATTAGCCAGAACAGTCTGGATTTGCAGTTATTTGTCTCAGACTAAAATGGTGTCTGGACTTTGAATTAAATACCTCGTACCGTTCTGCTTTTTACTTATCGATAAATAGTTCATATCAAAAAAGTGAACAAGATTCGATTTCTAAAACAGATACTCTCGAAGAATTCACCTCGCAACTACTATACTTCCCTCAGTCAGCGTCCCGGATTGAAGTTCAGAAAGTGTGGTCACTTTTCAATTTTGCTAATTTTTAAACAGACTGAAACGAATTTTGGAATAAATATTTTTTTGAATTAGGGGATAACAGTCTTTGTTGCTAAAAATCCCTAAACCTCGTATCTCTCGGAGATACAGTTCAAGATTAAGTTCAGTTTTCACGTTGGGCGAAGTAAAACTTTAGCTATATATTTCTCCAAGACTATATTTTTTTTTATTACTTTGTATTGACAATTTCATACTTAATTATTAAAAAAAAAATACGTAAAAAGCGCTATAATCATTTTTCGTCCAGTGACTGTAGTTAGAAGCAAGATCCAAAACAGAGGACTGCTCATTTTTGTGCTTCATACACACATTAGTGGTGCCAAATAAAGATGCATTCATTTTGCACAGTAAGAAAAACAGAAAGATAAAAAAAAAAAAAGATAAATCAAACGATTTTTTTTACCACCTCGAAATGATTATTGTCCGTCAAGGCAATGATGTATCACATTAGCTGGGCCGTTCGATTACCAGCACACCAAGGTCTCCCATCAAAAATGATTCGACTTAACTTGACGTGAAGGGCATTCGTTCACATCACACAGCGGTCAAAAAACTCGACACTAAATTTAACGCATTCGGTAACAGAGAAGGTTTCAGCAGTTGGCAGCAATCGTTGCCTTTTCCGTCAACAAGGGTTGTAACCAGGAGAGTATTAATATTCAGATTCCCCTTCTTGCTCTGTTGCGTTTACAGCCGAGCTCGTAAAAACATACCAATGGAACTGCAAGCTGCAAATCAAAACATTAATACTAGTTTTCTTTAATGACTTTTTTAAATCTCAATAAGAACTTTCAGTAAATTAAATTTTTATTGAAAAAGAAATTGAATTTCTAGAATACCGAACCAAGAAAAATTTCTCAATTTCACTTTTTAAGGACATCACTAAATGTTGCACAGCGACAAAAAGACGGATTGCAATTAGAGACGTTTTAGTAAGAAAATCCGGTTTCCAATCAGAAAGGCGCAGAAGTTCGCATGATATAATAATTGAATTTTTTACCAAAGAATTATTTCACAACTGTTACTAAAGGATACAGATTACTATAGAGTAAAAATTAAGAAATTACCTATTCCATTCCACTCACTAATAAAAAGCAATATTGACTTACATCAACACACGCAGATACGGAAAAATACCGGTAAGTGAAAATCTTAAATACATAATCAAACGCAGGAGCGTAAATAATACAAACGTCACGAATGCAGAATTTTCAGTTTAAATTGGGACCTAACTCAACTTGCCAATTTACTTGGAACTGAGAAAACAGAGTGCCGAAAAATGAATATGAAATCTCACTTTTATATCAATACAGTAATAGCTTAGTAACCGTTATATTAATATCTAATTTTAGAGCTGTACGAGGGTTACAGAAATTAATATATTTGAATCTCATGAATTTGAAGAGTGGTCAAAAGACACGACAGAAAGCTGACCTGCTGCCTTTCTTCAATCCCAAATCAATGAGTGGCCTTTCGACGTGCTGCATTTCCACGAACGACACGGATTCTGCGATGGAATATTTCAACTTGGGACTTTCAAAGCAACCAGCGGGAGTGATCTCCCCTAAACTTTCTCGCATACTCCTAACACATGGCGAAAAAAATAAGCTAAAAGGCAGCAAAACGAACAAGCGTCCCTAACGCAGTGGAGAAAAAAAGCTTGGGAATCGGAAGCTTGGAGGCGAAAGGCGTGGGTAGAAGCGAAAAGGATTAGCGCAAGTGAATCGCGCAATTACGCAATAACGGCCTCGCGTCATTGTGTGATGAGAAACGACAAATAGGCGATTTTAACACCTTCTTTTCGACAGATTGAAGCGAAAATTGGGCACAGATCTACAATTATTGTTAGCAAGCCTGATACCAATTTGTACTTATCAAAGCCGTAGGGTTTACGAGTTATAATGTTTAGAAGTATGCGATTAGATAGACCGAGAGACAGTAAACCCTTTGACGGATTTGGCACAAAATTTGATACGGACCTACATTCATGACGATAAAACTGTACCAAATTTTATCCATCTAGATATTCAAGTTTTTGAATTATAGTGTTCACATGAACGCGGACAGACTTCCCGTAGACGGATTTTGTCCAAAATTTGATAGAAACCTACAAATTATGTGTCAAGATCACATACCAAATTTCATCCCCGTAGCTCTAATAGTTTTCGAGTTATCTTGTTCACAGACAGAGATAATTTCAAAATTGTGTTTTTCGGACTCGCGGAAGTCTAAAACGTGGAGATTCGTCATAATATCGAGTTCGAATTTTTTTGACGACTACAATGCTTTCTCTTTGTATTGCGTCTTCGTATACGAGAAAGCAAAAGGGCTGACTGTTAAAAAAACACCGCACTTAAAAAAAAACAAAGCATATCGACTTCCAGTTTTTAAAGATAAAAATAGTTTACAAAATTCTCACTTAGTTCTTGATGCGCACGAGTTTTGAAATTGTGTGCTCCTGATAAAAACACTATATTTTTATTTTCAGAACTTAAACAATTAACAGATTAACTGATAATTAAGTTTCGATTCCGTACGAGTGGTGCGATCTGATCAGCGAATTGAGAAAAAACTGATGAAGATTTCGTAATATTTATAATAAATTAAAAGACAAAAAAAAACTAGAAAATATTAAAAATTTTAAAAAAATTCCATCATTTAGTCTACTAATAAAAGCGTGTTTTTAAAAACTGGATTTTTTTATTAAATTAATAAATTTAATAATCTTTTCACATCATTACTATTGTGTTATATGATAAACCATAAAAATGCCGATTTTCTTTAAGGAACTATAAAAACTGACACGAATGCTATACTGTAGAAACATAATTGAGCTTCCATATAATCAATCCATTCTAAAAATGATCTAGAAATGTTTTCAGCTACTAGAGGAATCTTCGAACTATTATTGAGTAAGAAGCATATTTTTCTAGTGATAAATTCTCTAGGCATTTCTTATTCTTCCAGCAGAACTGAACGACTTAAAAATGTGCGCTGCCTTTAGGCTGTCAGAGAGATGGAAATGTAACAATAGGTTACTCACAGCAAGGTCTGAGTTGAAACACCTGTTGACGACAGGATGTGGAATGCGAAATTATTCAATAAGATCGGATATTCAGCTGGGAAGTACAAACGGAAAACTACTTAGAAATGTGATAAGCGATCCTTCTGCTTAACATTACTACGGCGGATGCAACCGAAACCCAATACAATCAACAAAACCAAGCCATTCAAAACTTCTTGGTTGATGGAAAAAAAGCCACTTCATACCTACCTTGAGCAATAAAAACTAAGTTTCAGGTTCAGTTATAATTTTTTTTTTCTCGCTAATATCGTTGACCTAAAAGATAAATTCTTGGAATCAAGCGAGGCTACCTAATCCAAACATAAGTTACCCGAAAGATTAATGCACACGTCTTGGAAAGTAATCTTGTAAAAGATCCTCGTTTCTACAAATTAGTTGGCAGCCATTAACTATTCCAACGACGTAATATCCATCCTTTCACATGAATTAAGGAAAATAAAGGATGAGAAGTAGAGCTTCCTCTATTTGTCCACTCACTTTATCACTGTATTTTATAGCACTATCATGGCATGCGGGGGGGGGGGGCGCAAAAGAACAATCCACAAAATTTCTGAACGTGGTTCTAAACGATATTGGATCATCTCGGCTTGTTAGGGTTAAAGATAAGTTGGATGAAAGTCCCTATCTGAAGCTACAAGAGGGCTATCTTGGGACGAATCTCGTTATTTTGAGTCGTGGTCTGATGACAAGGACGACACCCGAGTCAGTAAGCAGCCTCTTTCTAAACTTTCGCATTACACCAATGGAACCTTTACCCCCGATGGACTTGGCGTACATGCATACATAACCCACGCCGATCGACTCGCCCAAAGGGTTTAGAGTCAGCAAGGATCGACGGGTAAGAGCCAGACCAGTCATGAAAGAAAAAAGTTACAATATTTGGAGGGTATGGATTATAGAGCTACGTGCAAAAAAAATAAATAAAATACAAACAAAAACACAGAAACACGTGTACCAGGACCGTGTACATTACGGACCCTCTGATAAAATGGATCTCAAACCGTCCCGAAACCGAGACTGCCCCCCCAGCCCCCCCCCCCCGGGGGTCCCCAAATTGTTCGGGGAAGGGAATGTTAAAATCCCGTCTTCAATGGAATTGGGACTCTAATTTGTAATCCTGCCATCAGGTCAGCACAACCTTCGATATGGCAATACCAACGCAGAAACCCATTCGTTCGACTGCAAACACAACTAGCCACACACTTGCACCAATAAATCAGTGTGGCTTGACATGCTAACGTTGATCGCTGGTCTGCAGGAAAAGTTAATAGTGACGTTAATTATTACTAAAATAGTTCTCCACAAATTAATTCGAAAAAGAACATATTATGGGTCATTTCAAAAGTTTTTTTTACAGTAAAAAAGAAATTGAGGTTCCGTGCCTCCTTTAAGATACGCGTTTATAAGAATCAAGATCCTCGTGCGGGTATTATTATCTCGGTAAAAGTACGAGCGCTCTATATCATTCTTATTCTTCTCTTTACAGTGAAAGTGAAATGTAATAAATTTAATAGTTCAACAAAACAGCAATTCTTATGAAAGAGATTTTAAAAATATATTCCATGTGAATCTCAGTATAAAATTCTACGAATTATTTAAATATAGGGATCCGAAAACAATTTTACACAACAGAAACAAAATTTCTTTTGGGGCCGAATTGGCGAAATTATTCCCGAAAAAGAGTTAACTTATCAGAAACAGTGTGTCAATACTCATAAAGAAGTGCAAACAAAGGCGGAAATATTAAACAATAAATCTGCAATCCAAATCTATTTCAAGAACGCTGGTAACATTGCAAAACCGATAGACATTTCGAGTGCAAAACAAAAGTTAAGCTAAACAAAACTTTCTCCCCAGACAGAACAGACATTGTTGCTAAATGTTCGTCGAATAACAATTGAAAGAAAAAGCGGGTCTTTTCAGAAGAAGACTCGGTAGAAAAGGTCGATACCCAATTTATTCCGAACAATTCATTCTGGAAGGTTGAGACAATAAGATGAGAATGCGGCACCCAAATGCAACACTTCCCTTTCCAAAGTTTGATGGGTCAGGACGAGGAGTGATGAAAATAAAACGAAAAAATTTACCATTCTTCCGAAAACAATGGAGAGAAAGGATCAAAGTTAATTATTAAACCCGTTCTTTTAACTAAAAATAACACTCGGTGAACGAAAGTCTTCAGTCTTCGGGGAAAAAGAAGCCATTGAAAAGGCGGGAAAAACAAAACGAACAAGCATTTCATGATGATGATACACCGATTTCCATTCAGAATTAGCCAAAGCCTTTAGATCGGGGCACGAGATAATGCGCTTTCCCTGGATTCCTCTATTAAAAAAAAAAAGAGAGTGGGTAATGCACTCGGAACGAGAAACGGAAATAATGATTCTGCAAAGTATAAAGATGAATCTTTAAGTTCCCAAGAAAAGTCAGCAGATTATATTTGAAAAGGAACTTAATTAAGAATGCAGGAAAAACCGAAGCGAAATTCTTACCTTATCCTTTCCACGCGTTACAGTAGTTTCTTCACCTGTACATACTGCTGACTTAAAAGATTTCCTGCGAAACGAAATCCATTTTAAATGTGCTTCCCATATTAATATTTTCGACTACTTGGCGATTCCTTTGCGGTTTCCATGTCTTTATTTAAACTATAAATAAGAGTCGGTAAACAAAGTGTGTCTTCAAGGAAACTCCAGTTGAGAAATGATACTTACTTAGCATTTTTAAAGATTAGTAATGTAAACCGCAAGCTATTTAAAACTGAAAAGTTCTAAAATCCGTAGTCGTTTCCAATTATAACCTGCTAACATTTTTGAAATGTGATGCCCTCGTACAGGTAGCACTACCCCACAAAAAATGGTGCCATGCAGGTAGAATTTCATGGTCATTCTTATTGAATACAAGTTGTTTTTTTCAGTTATTAAAGCTTTAAAATTGTTACATTTTTTAAAAAAATATTTAATAATATAAATACATATCCCATATGGGTCTTAGTATTATTTATGCATTTTGTTGAAAACTTAACCTTTCCACGGCAAAGAAATATATTAACGTGTTGTAGAAATGCTTTGTATAATCAACTAGCTTATATAGCGTTGCTCGGGGTAGAAATATCTTCAAGTCTAAGTGCTTCTAACACTTTAAGCTTAATTAAACAGTTTTTCTCCGTAACGTCTTTCGTCGATTTTCATTTTCCCTCTCCTGCGTCTCTGACCCTTCAGCCAGCACAGCTGAACTAATCTCCTCTTTTTGTCTCTGTACTTTGAACCACCTCACGAGTCTGACAACCCTTGGAATTCCATCTTCCCATCCCCATCATTGCTACGGAGACAACGGAAATACTTCATATCATGCTTTTTATGCCCCACCCCCTTCTCTTCTTTTTGGTGTTTGTGTGCCGGACCGGAAGAATCATTTTTTTTTCCTTCCTAGGTTACTCTCTCTTCGATAGGAACGGAACTCTGTTAACCTTTAATGGCTTTACATACTGACAGTGGCGTATCGAGGGTAAGTGGCACTCGGGTCATACTATGATTATTTTTCCTCCCCCCCCCCCCTTCATCACAAAAGCCTTAACTTGCGTAAACGGCGCCCTGGACATGGTATTTTTCGGCCCCTTATTATATTCGACTTAAAAAAGTGACACACACATATTAACGTTTTGTCAACATGGTCAGTGGCGACCAAGGAATGAATGTTTACCCCAGTCATTTGCTCAGCAAGCGCAAATGGCCTCGGGCCCGGTATAATTTTTACGCCCCCTTCTCATATTTTGCTTTAAAAACTGGGATAAATGCAGTAATGTTTTGTCTCCATGGCGCCCTTAAAACTGGCATCTGCGACATCTATACTACACTTACTCCCCGGTCGCTACGCCGCTTCGCACTGATTACGATCATTCAAAAATTTGAAATTTAAACGAAACATCGTATAGTAACGTCATTGGATATTTGAGTGCATATTAAAAGCTACGAAATAAAAACGGAAGTGCAAGCTGCGAAATAACAGCAGAAATAAGAAGTCTACCTTCACCAAGACAGATTTTCTCAACATTAACCCTTTGTGGTCGATGCCGCCATAGTGGCGGCATTCGCAAGTCGTAGAAGTCGGGGGGTGTTTGTATTGTTTTATATTCACACCGACCAGCCCACCCATTTGGATAAGCTGGTCGGTGTGGGTCTTAAAAAAAACTTCGACATCTTGCGAATCGACCGCAAAAGGGTTAACAGTGGTAAAAACACGTGAATAAAAGGATTTGATGAAACAATAGATTGGTTTGATTCTGATTTTATAACAATAAAAGCATTGTTACAATTTGATTTTAAAATGAATTTTGAAACTTTGATTACAGTTACAGAAAAAAATTGTACAATTAAATTGGTGTCATTAAAAAGATAATTTTTTGCTCTTGAAGGTGATGTAAAAATAATTTTCGTATCGTAAGTATTTCAGAAGTTATAGGCGAAAAACGTCTAAAAATAGCTTAATGTTCGTTATTTATTTAATTAAATAAGTAAAAATCTCATTCGAATTTTTAAATAATTTTTATGGCGTTAGCTCGTCTTGCGCTAATCCGTCAGTGTACCAAATTTGGTCGCCGTAAGCCCAACGTGTGTAAAGAACCAAAAAACGAAATAAAAGAAAACGACACATACTTTCCTCTTTTATATATATAGATTTGCTACCCAAACAACTCATTTTAATATTTCGATGATTGATATCCAGAATTAATAGTTTATTCACGTTTTCTAATATTGTCGTAGTAAAAAAAAAATAAAGGCATTTGAAATTACATGTTAACATCCTTGATTAACATTCTCGAGAGAGCAGCGGTAAATCAAGTGTATGGCGACTACGATTGGTATTGAGCTGTAAGGTTACTTAATAAGCAGTGGCGAATCCGGGGGGGCTATCGGGCTGCAGCCGCCCCCCCCCCCAGAGCTAAACCAAAATTCTTGATTTTATTTAAAATCCCTACAACTGTTTTTTCTTAATTTTCATTTAAAAAAAAATAAAATCGTCACAACATTGCTTTCTGGCTTGACAGGCCCGAAAATGTTCCTACTTTTCTAGTCAATCAGCTTGTACTTGTAGCGTTGATGCGGTCGAAAACATTTTTTTGGCTAGTTATTTCATTGTATTTTTTTTTATTAAATTATCGAAAATATTGTAGTATTCTTTATGATTCTTATTGTCAGGTGATGAAAGTCTGTAAAGTTAAAGAGTTTTGGTTTACATAAGCCATTGAGGTTTGACATTCGTCACTACGATGCAAAATTTTTATGACCTCAGCCGCCCCCCATCCCACCCCCCAGAACCAGATCCTGTATTCGCCACTGTTAATAGGCAAGATATGTAATAATCATTTGCTGACACAAAGTTCATTAAAAGAAAGCAGCCGTTTCTATTTCAAATTATAAATCAAGACAAATGTCAAGATTTTACCGATTTCTGAACATTTTAATGCATCTTCGTTTATTATAATGGCAGCGTTATTGTTTAAATTTAACTGGAAAGTAAAACGTTTGCGTGATGTCGACCTAAATTTTCAGTAGCGTGAATAATCAACTTCCCAAAATCAGTTAACTGTAATTAACCGTTACTGTTGGCAATAAAAGACAAATACCAATATTTTCAAAGAACAGCGGATGGTAAACGCATTATTAATCAATTGTGCAGGTTTACACTCGACAAAAGAACATCCACGGCGGTTTGGCTGCATTGCATGAATTAGGAATCACAACCTCCTCTCCCCCAAGAAATTGCGTTGCGTACACAGTTCCACGCTAAGTTTAAAACGTTGCTAAGAAAAAACGGTTGGTTACAAACATAATTTATTGCGACATAGATTATCTTTACACGCACATTTCGTTAAATTTCCAGAGATGCCGATGCGTTTCATTTCTGCAGCCCTGATCTCAACCAAAACAAGGTCGAGATCAGAATGTTTACGTATCATCCTTCACAGTGTTCCGCAAGCCAACAGTACAATGGTTCCACGCCGCTACAGAACCGTGGCGCGCAAACTACACTCGGTCAGCTTCAAAAAGTCCATCTTCAGAGATGATCAACGAAAGCCTTAACTGGCTGTTTGTTTTTCTCGTTTCAAGGATATGAAAGATGGCAAAGCAAAAACCACAAGGATGACATTCATTTAATTAATACCAGAAAATAAATAATCGAAACAAAGACAATTATATTTAATGATTCGACACATTTTACAACATACAACTAAGAGTTTATCTTTCAAAGGAAGCACAATCCGCTTGCAAACCAACCATCAGTTATGACTGAAAATGATTAACGCGATGTACCTCAATGAACTTCAGGAAGATAAACGTTATATCTTCAAAATTCAGGAAGCGAGAAGATGTTTAGATATTATGCATCTTCAAGCTTCCGGAATCCGTTAAGATTTCTCGTTAAAGGGTCAATGTTGAACAAAAAATCTGGCACGATCAACCGACTTATTCCCACACACACGCCTGCTCATGGATTTGTATCACTAAAATATGCTTAGGGATCAATATTTTTGTAGAACGACCTTTTAAAATTATGAAAGAGGCAAATTTTGTTGAAACTCGGTTAGAAGCAGCGGGGGTGTGCTCCCTCGACTATCTCGTATACATACTGTTACAGTCATGGAAAGTCGCTTCCCAGCAATGCAGGTCTTATGGTTGGGAAGAGGGTTTTACAAGGTGAAGCATGGAGTGACCTCAGCGACTCTCGTGGCACGCATGATCTTGGCGACAAACTTGGCGACCATTTTGGCGACAAATAGATTATTCGCGAAAATGCAACCCTTTTCTCGATATTTCTATTAGGGGCCGAGATCCAGGTTTTTCATGAAAATTCTATGTGACGTCACGGCCTAACGGGGAGAGTATATAAGACCGCGTTGGGATCACGGTAGCGTCTTTGATCGACTGGTTACTTCGTTTTGAAGCGCGAACGTCTTCGGAGTTCTATCCGCTGTGTGAGCTAATCAGCTGGTGAGCTGAGCTGTTATTGTCGTGACTAGTTATTTGCTGACTGTTTGTGCTGTTAGGTATCAAAGTGCTGAACTGTCATTACCTGTGAATTGTTGTCTATTTACATTGGTAACCTGTGCAAGGAATATTGCTTCCTGTACCTGTGCTACGTGTTTTCCTGCATATTTGTAAATAAACCTTCATTCTCCATTATCCTGCGCGTTGGACTGTTTACACCATACACCCACGGTAAGATTTTGTGCAACAATACATAATACGATGCGTTTTGTGTAAAGATTCGTAGTATAGTGTAGAGAAATGAGTATGCACTTGGACCTATTCCCTTTGGGTCAAAATTTGATGTAGATCCACAAAAAAAAAAATGCCAAGACCACGCATCAAATTTCACTCATTTATCTATCTCGTTGCGTTTTTCAGTTCTCTCGTTCGTCATAGCCACGAATAAGCGGGCAAAACTTTGATGGATTTTGATCAAAATTTTACGCAGGTCTACAATTCTGGTGATAATATTAAACGCCAAATTTCATTCATATAGAGCACTGCGCTCTCGAGTTATCGTGTTCACATGCACGCGGATGGGTAGTCAATAGAAATTCAGAATTTTGGTGTTAGGACCATGATCCACAGCTTGATAATTCCAGTTATTTGTGTTTGAGTTGATCGTCTTTAACAGACAGACACAATTTCAAAAATGAGGGGGTCCTATTCCCAGTAGCAGAAACTGCTTAAAAGTGCGATGTGCGTCGCAAAACAAACGCGGTCTTTGCAGTACATTTCATCCTTTAAAAAAAAAAAAAACGCGCACACACCAAATATATATATTTTAAAAATTATCCCTATTAATGTCGCAGTATCCGACTTAAAATCATTGACAGAATTGCAAATTCTGAATGTATGCCTTGGTTTTAAATAATTTTAATATGTTTTGTCATTAATGAGTAATAAAGATTCCACTGGTTAATTAGTATTTTTATATCTATTTTGCATTTTACTGTGGTCCGCCAAATTTGGACAAACTGCCTGCAGAACATTTCCAACTGTTTGAGGTCGTGCTGCAGAACACTGGATATAATTCTGCTCCTGTGGTCCTATTCAAGGAGGTCTCAAACGAGGTGATACACCAAAATCTCCAAGTCGAATTTTTGGACGATTACAATTCTTTGTCTTCCATACTTCGTATACGAGAAAGTAAAAATTCCAAGGTTGAATGAAATGTAAGCAAAATTGAATCCCCAATCGAGAAATGCATTTCAGACTTTATTTCAGTGCAAAAGAATGTTTCAAATTTATACAGCAGTTTTATTATAATTTAAAACTACTCGGGAAAGTTCTTTCAAGCTCAATTTTAAATTCAGAACTACAATACAGTACAGACTAAAAATCCACGCATTTATCACTATCGGATTCAATCTCGAGGACAACATGATTTGCAAAGAAAAGAAAACCAATCATTAAATCATTTCTGCAAGCAGCGTCATGCTGCGAATACAACTTCCTACTCCCGTAAATACTGCAACAAATGAAAAGTTGCAACACGCTTATTACCGAGAAAAAAATATCGTGTCATTATTGTTCAATTCCTTGTGAAATTCGAAACAAGCGAGATAGAGAACTGTCTAGCACGAACGAAGTCCATAACTAGGCATAATTGCGTAGCTAAAAATTAAACACATCATCAGTGAGCTTGTACGGGGGGGGGCAATATGTTAAGCCTTTCTTATCCAAACTCAGGATGCATGCGACGTATACTTCCGACGATTTAATTACACTATCGACACACAATCCATACAATTCACGCGATTACGCGCTTGTATTCCCCGAAGGTGGACCTTGGAAAAATTAAGCACGGTGCGAGGAATGCAAAATTAGCAACAAACAAACACTCGAAGGGAGACTGCGTGAGAGAATGTTAATCACCAATCACGTTAACGACCATTTTGAGTCGTGTAGCAGCAAAATTTGCCCTCAAGGACTCTCCTGATCAAGGTTTCCCACTGAACAATAGCATTGTTAAATGCCACTTGATATCTCCCGCTTATTAAAAGACCCGAGACTGACAGGCCGAGATAATAACCATACAGTGCAGAAACTATATTTGAAGTATTATCAAAACTATTGAATACAGATGGGTTTGCCCGGTCGGGTAGGCAATTCCTTATGCTAGGGACTTTATTTGACACACGTTTTAATTTGCAACATTTTAGTAAAATAAGAATATACCGAAAGTGTTTCAGACATTTTCTAGTGTAAGTGAAGAAATGTCAACAGTTTTTATATTTTACTCTTTTGTTTTCATATCTTTTCGGACTGTTACAAAAGTCACTTAAAAAAAAAAAGAAAGAAAGAAACGATAGTGAACATTTAAGCTGGAAACTAAATCTCTGGTTCGGGCTCTTCTTAACAATTCAGATGAGGATAATAATTAAAATTGAAATTTGCGAAAAAAAGGATTTACGAAAGATTCGATTGTTGGAAGAGAGGGAACGTACAGACAAAATGTTTCATTCCATATTTCATTGATTATGGCAGGCTTTTATAAATGTCTGAGGCTTCATCGCACAGAAGACTACAACGAAACAATGCATAAAAATCCATCTCCATAACACAAATAAGTTTGATTTGTTGGATAAGCATCCAGTTTCAAGACGGGTCGGCTTGAAAACTACTTTTGCAGGCGATGCGTCCCTTGCATACACACCGATTCGTGTCGGCGGCGGTCGGGGAAAAAATGATTAGAAATCAGAAGTCGCTGGTTCCCAATTTCACCACGGCAGTTATTCAATGTAGCCAATTAAATGCAAATGGAAAAATTTACTTACTGAACTGATCTATTAGAACTAATAACTAAATTATTTTCTAATCCTTGAAAATGAAAACTCTCCATTCAGTCTAATTACTAATAGTCTAAGGGACTGGTCCTTATACATCTGGAATTGATTTAAAAAATGCTCTATCTAAATTAGAATTTTGCATCTGTTTTGATGGAAATGAATTTTGAGTTTCTAGAATAATTATGGTTATCTCGATATTAAAAAAAAAAAATACCGAAATTTTCAATATTGCCGTGAGAATTTCATACTAAAATATTCTAAATTAATGCATAGGAATTGCAGCTAAATAGAAAAACATTAAATTAGTGAAAACAATGAAAACTACTTCCTTTGTTTAAATCATGCCCCGCTGAGAAGGACCGATCTCCAAACTTCTGCATGATACCAACTCGAGTCCGATACCATCCCACTAATGAGGTCAAATTCAGCAAGCACAAGGATCAAATGCAACGGTAAATTGAGTCTCGAGCCCTAATATTATGACCGACTCGCCGTAAGGTAGAAAGGCATCGTTTCAACAATGAATCACGAATTATATTAACACACACTTTTGCACCAATATCCTTTCTGCATAATGGAACATAGGTAAAAAGTTGGTGTCGATTTTCTCCATGGTGAAATTAAATTCAATATATATAGCTCGTGGAAATTAAATTTCTGATTAAAACTTTCCTGTGAATAGATACAGAAAACAACATTTTAACTTCTTTTTATAATGTATAAACAATTTTAAAACCGAGAATTTAAAGATTCAGTTTCCAACTGACAAGGGGAGGACACGCCTTGGGAAATTCAATCGGGTGAGACTTGGAATATTAATAGTATACATTTTGGTTGTTCATCCATTAAAATGTTAAAGCGCAATGGCCAACCAATTCGGAAAAAATGCTCTCAAACTTTTGCTACAGCTTGTATACCAGTAAGTTGTCACCGTTGTTGGATAGCTTGGTCAGTATAGTACTCGCATGCAAACATTTAGCCCAGGGTTCGATTCCGCGTCCGTTTCTTGTTTAAAAAAAAAAAATTTGAAATTAAAATTTAATTTAATTAAAAAATTTTAAAAGTCTTATTATCTTTTATTTTAATATTTTAATAATTTATTTATATGATATATGAATTATAGTCATAGTTTTTAAACAGTTTAATAATTATAAAAACAAATTTAATTGTGTTAAATAATATATAATGATACTAGCAATTATACATATCTTTAAAATGTTTTAATGATTCCATTAAAATAATTACAAAATTTCTGTTCTAGCTTCATGGAAACGGATTTAGTTAAGAAATTAGGAGGAGAGTTAATCTTTCGAATACAGAGAAAGACAGTCCAAAATTTGAAATTTATTTCCCAATATATCTTTAAAAGAAACTTACGCTATTTATTAACTATGCAATATGTCTAAATATTTTTTATGAGAATTATCAATCTGGTTCTTGTATTTAAATAAAAAATAATAAATGTAGAAAAATTTCAAAAATTTACAAATGAAAAAAAACATGAAATTTTTTCATGATGAGAGCAACTATTATTATCTAATGAGAACAACTATTATTAGTTATTCTTTATCACCATTAAAGTTATATTCATAAATTTTTCTATTTTGTAAATAATTTTTGAAATTAATAATTTCAAATTAAATTAACAATTTTCAAATATTTAATTAATACTAATAAATAATAATCATCATAGTTAAAATACTAATCATTTGATGCAAAAATAACTTTATTCATATGATACTAGAATTAAAGTCACACCATTTTTAAACAGTTATAAATACATTCGTTTCCGACCAAAACCGGTGCTGTAAAGCTAGAACGGAAATTTTGTAATAGCTTTAATGGAATCATTCAAAAATTTTAAAGACATAATGATAATAGAAATTATACATATTACTTAAATAATAATAAAAACAAATTTAATGGTGTTAACTGTTTAAAAATTAAATTATGACTAATTCATACATCATATGAATAAAAAATTATTTAATACTTAGAAATGATTAATATTTTAATAAAAGAGGTTTAAAATTTTTTAATTTAATTAAATATTAATTTCAAAAAATATTTTTTAAAAAGAAAAAAAAAAGCGGACGCGGGATGGAACCCTGGGCAAAATGTTTGCATGCGAGTATTATACTGTTACAAAAGTCTTTCTGTGGGTGTATGGTGTAAACAGTCCAACAAGCAGGATAATGGAGAATGAAGGTTTATTCACAAATATGCAGGAAAACACGTAGCACGGTTACAGGAAACAATAGTTTTTGCACAGATCAGCAATGTAAACATACAACAATTCACAGATAATAACAGTTCAGCACTTTGATATTTAGCAACACAAACAGTCAGCAAATAACTAATAACTACAATAACAGCACTTTCAATAGCGCTCAGCTCACCAGCTTCCTAGCTCGCACTGCAGACGAAACTCTAAAGTCGTTCTAGTGGATCAATACTACTCCCTCTGATACAGGCGCGGTCCTTATATCCTCCCTCCGACAGGCCGTGACGTCAAAAGGAGTTCTCTCGTATATTCAAGCGTATTCCCTTTCCTAATAGAAATATCGAGAAAAGGGTTGTATTTTCTGGAATCATCCATTTGTCGCCAAGGTCAGGGATCCCGGAAGAGCCGCTGCCCGTCACTCCATGCTTAACCTTGTTTGACTAACATTGCTGGGAAGCGTCTTTCCATGTCCGTAACAATACTGACCATGCTAATCGAGCTTCAATAACGGTGACAACTTACTGGTATACAAGCTGTGTCGAAAGTTTGAGGGCTATTTTCTCCGAATTGGCTGGTCATTGCGATTAACAATTTAATGGATGAACATCCTCAAGGTATGCTATTAATACACTAAGACTCATCCAGAAATGAATTTCCTAAGTCGTGCCCTCCCCTTGTGAGTAAATTCTCTTTCAAGTTTAGTTTGCTACTTATCTTTTGTTGCATCAGAAACGATGCCAAGTTTAAGCTTGCAGCAGAAGTTTCAATTCTGCACAATAACTAAACAGACAGGAATAAGTAAACAATATCATGATACATCCTTTGAACTTTTGTTCAAAGGAGGTATCAAAAAGATTGTTCATGACTGATAATAGTAAAGATTAAATAGGTACTTTTATCGTCTTTTTTCATTATTATTTTACTGGGCGTACTTCATTTTTTTTACATAACGCGGTCTATACGAACTACGCATTTCCAAAACTTATCTTTCACACCTGTGAGATGTAGATTATCTCTCAAGTTAGAAAGATAAATAAACACTTTCAGTGCTTAGACTTGATATGCCGAATTTTTATTTCAACGGCCACTCTGCAATCAGCGTAAAACCAAATGATAATTTAATGGGAGGGTAATTTATTTTTTAAATGCCAAAAGATTTTCTCGGTATCTTCAAGCACATTAAGAGAAGAGAATTTTTTTTTATAACAATAAAAGTTCCAAATCAAATATTTTAAATGGTAAAGATTACTCTTCATGCAAATCACAAAGAAATCGCAGATTAAAAAGATATGTCTTATTTGTCCTATTCTTGATCGTATACGAAGTAAGCAGAGAAGAAGTATACACAAAGTATTGCAATTGTCAAAAAAATTCGACCTATAAAAACTGATGAATCTTCAAGTGTTAGACCTCCTCGAGTGCGAAAAAGACATTTTTGGAATTGCGTCTATCTGTATGTAAAAGTGACAACTCAAAAAATGCACCAAGCTAGATGAATGAAATTTGGGGTGCGGTTTTTCAACAAAATGTAACGATTTCTATCAAATTTTAGACGAAATCCATCGAATGGAAGCCTGCCTATGCGTCTAGATGCATGTGAACACAATAATTCACGAAATAGATCAAATTTGGCATATGGTTTTTACAACCAGCTCTCTCCCCCACCGGCCCATTTTCGGCCTTGCACCCTTTTAGGGTAGGTCTGGTCGGTGTAGGTCTCTAACCAGCTCTGAAATCCAATTTCGGACTAAATCTGTCCACAGGCTGATCGTCTGTCACCCCGTCTAATCATGCGTACGTGAACGCGATAGATCAAACGTGCAAGCTAAATAGTTCGTTATATGGAAAATTCGTTAAATAGAGATTCACCTTTTAAAATACTTTAAATTACACAAAACAGATTTTAAATTCATGAACACTAAATATTATTAGAAAAGTAATTAATCACACCTTTATTTTGTAAATTAATATCTATTTGTTTTATAAATTTTACCCATCAAAAAGAAATCTGCGAGGAAAACAAGAATAAAACAAAACATTGTATTTTCAATTAAAAAAATAATTTTATATTAAAATTGATGAATTTTAGCATTTCCTCATACGAAGGTTTGTCGATTTCTGCATCATGATCATTTCCATCATATTCGTCTTCATCGCAATTCATTGCTATATTATTTTTATTTTTCACACTGTCCACTTCAAAACTGACTCATTCACATCTTCATAGACACATGCTTTGAAACGTTTTGAACAAGAATTCGATGAATCATAATTTTGTATCTTATCACGATTTTTTTATTATGGTTGATAAGCTATTTGGAGGAATACCAAATTTTAAAACCCTTTTTTTCACGCTTTTTATGCACCTCATGAAGAAATTTTTTTTTCTCTGATGCTCAAGCACTTTCGGTGTGACATTTTCCAGCTTCAAGGTCATTGATCACCATAAAATGTGTTACAAGAAAGAATAAGTTTGAAATGTTTAGGAATATTTTGAGAAATAGGGAGGAAAAATATTGGATCACAAGAAAAATTCGCTAAATAGAGAATGCACTTCGCTATTTGAAAGTTATTTTTTACGAAGAAATTCGCAAAATGTTCTTGGTTCTAAGGAAAAGTTCGCAAAATAGAGGTTCGTTAAATAAAGGTCCGACTGTATATTAATCGTTTATTCTGCTGACACACCGAATAGTAAAGACCGTTAGCATCTTGTACTGACCACGATAATGGCAGGATACATCTGCGATATTTCCAAATTTTCGCGAACGGTAAGATCTAAATAGAACAGGAATACACTGTATAACACAAAATAAAAAAAAAGGCATAACGCAGCAAAGCACAAAATGATTACACAGTAAAAAAAAATGGCGACTGTACAACCTAAATCAATCAAGAAAGGTAGAAAGAGAACGTTCTTCACAGGTTAAACAACATCTTTGATTACGCTACCACATCCATCCCGAGATGAATGGGTTGGAGTAGTATTAGCTCTTTAGAGAAGGCAGCCCTAGAAACCCATTCTGAAAGCGTGTGTAAGAGTAGACGGTGCGGAAGTTTGGACTGGTGCCAAAGGAACAACAGAAAAAAGGGAGCAGGGCGTCATTTCTGTGCCAAGAGAAAAAGAAAAGTGTCATCAGTTAAGCGAGTGGCAAATGTAAGATCAAAATTTCACCTTTCTCTCTCGTACGTGAAATGAATATGAAAAGATATTAGCAAGAGAAAGGGTTTTGTTGCAGATGACGTAATGACTGCCGCCAGGAGAGCATTTTGCGAATTCCTCGGTAGCATTAAAAAGTCATTTCTACATGAAGATGTTTTTTGGAACCGAAAGACTCCATTCTGTGATGAAATGGTTACACAACCCTTGGCAGGTATCACTAAATGCAACATTTTACAAATGGCATCCTTTTTCATTAACTTCCAGACTCATTAAAAGTTTATTACCCACCGCTGAAACTAACCAAAACGAAGCGGAAATTAAAACCAACTCTTTGCGCATGAAAGAACATTTTAAACAATAATTCAAAAAGCACGAAACGATTCTTCTGTATGCGGATTACAAGTACAAAAAGTTGCGACTGAAAATCGAAAATGAAATGCTACGAAGAGGGAAAGGAAGTATAAAAGAAACGAGACAAAGTTTACGAATGGCGCATGCGGAACTTTGAAATAATCACTTTATACAACGGCGAATCCGAGAGGGGGGGGGCTAGGGGGCTGCAGCCCCCTCCCCCCCAGAGCTAAGCCAGAATTCATGATTTTATTTAAATTCAATACAGCTTTTATTTCTTAATTTTCCTTTAAAAAATATTTTTAAAACGTAGCATTGCTTTCTGGCTCGACAGGCTAGAAAAATTTTTCTACTTTTCTAGTCATTCCACTTGAACTTGTACCATTGACGCGGTTGAAAATATTTTTTGGCTAGTTATTTCATTGTATTTTTTTTATTAAATTATCGAAAGTACTGCTTGTAGTGTTCTTTATGACTCTTATTGTCAGGTGAGTCAAGTCTGTAAAGTTAAAGTGTTTTGGTTTGCATAAGCCATGAGGTTTGACATTCGTCACGAAGATGCAAAATTTTTATGACCCCCCCCCCCCCCCCCCCCGACGCAAATCCAGGATTCGCCACTGACCTTATATATCTGCGATAAAGAACGCAAGATTTGGTACGTATTTACAAGCTTATGTAGAGTTTACATATCAGCGAGGTAAAGCAATAGTTGTATACGTTTAGTTTTAAAATGTGTACCATTCCTATTTATGCCATATTACAAATAGAACTTTAAAAATCTAATACGATTGCTTTATACTTAATACCGAATAAAATTGACAAAAATTAAATAAAAATTTCATAGTCGAATGCAGTTTTCAGTCTAACAGTGAGCCTACATGGGTGAGGCACTTGCCTACATGACACATGTACTATGTGGGGAAAAGTAAGTTTGGGTACTTTCAAAAGCATTCGATACCAATCGAATACGAACAAGGAAGTCTTCATAAAGAATTAAACCAATCATCGAAAGCACTCTGCAAAACGGTTTTGTAAAGATAAATTGTATGCATCAATACACGATAGAAAAATTAAGAGCCCTCATTTATAAATATCTAAAATCTTTCGCTTTAATATATGAAAACTAATTTGCTTCAGAAATAGTTTTTAAACACATCTGCATTTTTAAAAAAGTCTTCCCATTTTCTCGGTTTTAGGACAGTAGGATCGCAGGTTCAAGACCAGGTTCTAATACGTACATATTTTAGCTCATGTTAAATCTATCATCCTCGATCAAATCGTATCCAGAAGTTCACCGAGTGACGAACCGTCGTTGTCCACTGATCAAAATTTAAAGTTTCGCGTCCAGGAGCCAAAATATCTCATGCAGCCTTAAAACAGACATTAGTCTAACACATCAAATCTTTGAATCGTATCATATTAAGAAAGAAGGAATGATTCTTTAAATAAAATGGGGCAATAAGTTAACGTTTACATAAAATCTGTTTATTACATCAAATATTTCTCATCAAGTCGAACGTAACATACAACAATGACGATCAGGTACACGAAAAATAGTCATCTAAAAAACACAACTTCATTTCACGTATGTAACGAACCCTTATTCAACGAACGAGCCGAAACAAAAGATCTTTCCAAAATAAAGTAACTTTCTAGCAAATAGTAATAAAAAGGACAAAGCGACAAAAATAGAAGTTAACCGATTTCAATACGCGCATCCTTCGCTTCCATTCACCAAAGCCCTGCAGTCTGACAGTGCAGGGCAGCCAACCGTGAAAGTGACCACGAATAGCCCCAGCACAAAAGAGCGGAGGGAAACGTCCAGTCAATGGGCCACAGGATCAGTCACCGCTACTCGCGATGGAAATAGCTGTTCAATAATCCGATAACGAGCTTCATCACTGCTTCCTAACGCCAAAAAACAAAAGGCGATGTCACGACCACAGTCGCCATTGTAGAACACATTGAAAAACCCCGTTAGCGAGTAAATGGAGGGAGTAACAAGGGCTAGGCCTCGTTCGCAGACAGTCTATTTATTTGTTTTGGTTTCGTTTGAGAAATGTTTGACTTTTTGTCCTCCCCTTCGAATACTTCGACAACCTATTATCTCACAAGATGCGAATAATTAACCTAACCGTGATTACAGTGGAGTTGAACTTTTAATGATCTTTCAGTTACAGCGATTGAGGAATGAGGGTCCCATTTATCTTCTGAACACTATACATTTTACAGCAGATTAAACGACAGGATATTTCATTACAGCACCATTTCGGCAGAATTCTAACAATATCGTCAAAAAAGAAAACTCTTCGTTTATGATGGATGAACTAAAAAAAGAATACCGAATTAAACCCCCCCCCCACGGGGCCCGCCCGCAAAAAAGAAAAATGATCAGTTTTTTTCACCATTTTACAAAATGAAAAAAGTAGTGAAGTTATAAATGTAGCTACAGCCTCTATGAATAAACTTTTTTGACCATCAGATCTCGCAGATCGTGATTTATTTTCTAGATGGATTCAATGACATCTAAAATGACAACGCATTTAACTCGATAGAAACCAGCGGGAGTGTTCTCCCCTAAACTTTCTCGTATACTTCCCCCAAAAGGTGCCGTTTCTCCTTCCCCCGCGTGGCTAAAAAAATTCGAACCTACTGTTATCCAGAATCCAATGACTATCAGAAGATTTTTCATTATAGCGAATGAAAAATATCTAGGTAAAGAATAGCACACTGCTAGGTTTCACTCTTGCCGTCTCAAGTACAAACTGACGTAATTCGCTTCTTTAGCGTGCACAGAAGATTGCTTCCAGTACGCATGCGCGTGGAGATTATAATTAACGGATTGGTTTCAATAGTACAGATCGACAGACAGTCAACCCTTTGTCGGATTTGGCCCAAAATTTTATACGGACCTACATTCATGACGATAAAACTGTGTACCAAATTTTATCCATCTAGCTATTCAAGTTTGAGTTATAGTGTTCGCATGACTTCGGACAGACAGACTTCCCGTTGACGGATTTTGTCCAAAATTTGATGGAAACCTACAAACTATGTGTAAAGACCACATACCAAATTTCATCCCCGTAGCTCTAATAGTTTTCGAGTTATCGTATTCACAGACAGACAGACATAATTCCAAAATTGTGTTTTTCAGAATCAGGGAGGTTTAAAACGTGGAGATTTGTCAAAATCTCGAGTTCGAATTTTTTGACGATTACAATAGCAAAAAGAAGAAAACGAAACTTCCCGAAATATGATTTCTTCAAGTTTAGCGACTGTTTTACGCAGGTGCAAGATTTAAAAGAAGCCAATACGTACACTATGAAAAAACCCAAACATTCCAGGTAATTTCGGCAAATAAGTAGGGTAATTTTTGGAAGTTATACTATGCAGCCCACCCACCCCACCCAATTCGAACTAAAGCATTTTGTGCGTCATAAAAATTCACAACAATGTCGATCGCAATACAACATCCAAAAAATTAGTTGCCCTCTCAACACTTCAAAAGTTTAAAAAGAAAAAATAAAAAACCATTTGCTACCTATAAAACAAAGAATATCACCAAATAATCAGCGACAAGACTTTCAATCCGAAAAAAATTAATTCCAAGTAAGAATTTATAAACCGATACAAAAGATGAAACTAGTCGATATTTATACCCATATTTTCTTTTAGTGCAATCTAAAGCCGGTAACATCGGAACTTCTTTCTGAAGTCATTTGAAGGCTTTACATCAAAATTTCGGTTAAATTTTTTTATTAGCTTTTGTACTTTGAAAACTTGACAGCAAGTATTCTTTCCTTTTTCTTTAATAATTGTCCAAAGTTTAGTTGAAATCGGCCCAGTGGTTTAAGGAGAAGCCGTGGAGCAAACCCACAATAACTTGTATATATTATCACATATTTCGTAATTACAAAATTATTGGGAGGAATAAACTGCGATTTTTGAACTTATTTTCAATTAATTCCCTTCCCGAAAACTCTTTAAATCGCTGTGATAAGTAGGCAACGATTGAGCAGCTAATTTACTTTATATAAGGTCTAAAATAAGTGAATCTTCTAAAATCTCGAAGCATAAAAAAAAATGGGGGAAAAACACGATTTCCAAGAACCGAGCTTTGATTACATTCTACTACATGTAGACATAAAACACCAAGGCATTCCAATAATAGGACTAACCCATGTCGACTTCAAGATCTGACATCACAGTAAATACAAAAACATCCCGCAACAAACTGGATTCCATGCACCAGCAACCAACTGTTGATAACTATGCTGATGCAATACAAGAACCCATTACTCGCAAATGACCGTTTCCAATTTAAAGACAGAAATAAAGTTTAGGCCACCAAATTTTATAGACTTCATTTTTGACAGGCAAACCACCAAAAACCGAAGAACCACCGAGCATGCCCAAGGGACATCGGCAGAAAAAAAGTTCGAAGATTAACCAGACTATAACGAGACGACCTAGCAGCTAACCACCTGTAATTCAAGACAAACAAGCAGACCAGAGGATTCCTTGTATCCAATCAGTATAAAAGGAAAGTATCAAAAAGAAAGAAATGGCCAGATTCAGGGCACAACGATTCGCCCACACCTCAAGACAGGGTCAGTGTCCTAATCGAAGTGGCCAAAGGTACTCGCCGAAAACGGCTGACCGTCTTCGGATTTAAGTAGACAGACAAATGAAGCATAACAAATACGTTAAACGATACAACAAACCTCCCGAGGCTAACTGTCACATTCAGAAGGAAAGTTTTTCCGCCGAAAATTAAAAAGACATGGCACGGCGAGACTTCGCATTTATTTATAATAAGCTGCTTGTTTCGCATTTATTTTTAGATCCAGTCGGAGGAAAGACTTCGCAGATTTAAGAATAATTTTATTCAAATTTCTCTCAAGCTAAAATTTTTATTTGACATAAGATATGCAGTGATGAGCAGCATACAAGTATAAATAATATATTCAATATTTTTTAGACACAAAATTTAACAGTGGATTACGAAATGATAAATGGGGTGAGAAGCCGTGTTTCCAACCCCAGACAAAATTAGATAATAAGCCTTAGAACAATTGTCAAGGTGCTAGTAACGCAAGCCTGTCCCAAAAAAATGAACCCCAAATAAGATCGTCAGATGGCTTTGAACGTCCATGCTGTATACACTGGATTATAAAATATCGTTAATATAAAGTGAACTAAATATTATTGGCATTGAAAATGAACAAATTTATAGCTCAGCATTTCTATTACGGGGAGTGCAAACAAAGCATAAACGGACGCTTGTCGAATAGCATTGACAAAACCACACGAACTTACGTACACTGAGAATGAAAAAAAATAAGACATCCTCTGATAACGAACTCCACGGCGATTTTGGGGGTAAAAACATAATCTCAATAAATCATAATTTCAGTAAAATACAATATTAAAAGTTACTATATTCCCGATATTAGCCTCAAAAGGTCCAGTTTTGTTCCTTTCCATTTTTTAAAGGAGAAAGAACAAAAAATCTGCTTTATTTCAGTAGTAATAAAATTTATTGAAATTCTGCGGGCAACGTTTAAATAAATCTTGTTTCAGAGTAATTCATTTCAGTTCCTGTCACAGATTAATGACGCGTCTAATGAAAATTACAGACGATTACGTAAGTAGTAGTCACACATAAGTCATTTTAGGTAGGTAGGTCCTTATAGGAAGTCTACCTACTGCAATGGTTCTCATGACACGACTAATAGAAAATTTCTGTAGATATTCACTGATCATGACCCCTAGAACCCAAAACCACCCTCGTTCAAAAGTCTATACATATAAATAATGTATAGCGCTTTGTCCATGTTATCTTGTAAACGATAATTTGAGTAATTTTGATTTGAATTTAACCCGAGTGGGATGTGTTGTAAGGATAGAGAAAATCTCTGTCGAGTTCGTAGATATTCATTTCCCCATAATTCCTTTACAATTGAAAATAGAAAGAAAACTTAAATTAGGCGAATTATCGCCTTGCCTTAACGAACAATTTTTGCATTTAAACTTTTTCCATAGCTTCAATTGCTTAAAAGTTATGAGCTGAAAAGCGACTTTCCCTCCTCTCCAAACTTCAAGCATCTTTTTAACCTACGCATGTTACCCTTTGTTGGAAAACTTGTCATTTGCAGTCTCTTTCACTCTCATTCTTGCAGCTCTAATACATATGAAAATAGAGGGCGAAATGTTCTTTTCCTTATATCTCCGAAATAAAGGACTATCTTTGCCTTCCGGCTTGCAGACAGGGATCTTTTTTTTTTTTTCATATATCCATATATGAAAATGACACGGCCTAAAAACAATTTGCTTCAAAGTTACTTTGATTTGATTACGCCAACATGCGTATTAAAATCTGTCGTAAAATTCGATTATTTTGTTGTAAATCATCAAACTAAAAAATGACAAAATGTCGAAGGAAATGGCTGCAATGACAGAAAATCACCAATTCTGAATATTAAGAAAGGTACGTTTTATTTAGATTACGAAAGATACATTTAGGCAATAACGATTGAAAATCAGCACTTCAACGGTAATTTGAGAAATGATAGTGAAATAAGGATAGGGCGTCACCCAAGTTGATAAGTAGACTAGGTCCCGCCAATTCATTAAACTGAATAACGGGGGGGGGGGGAGGGAAATTTTTTCAAGGCGTTTTCTTTGTCTTCAATTAAGTTCTTAAAAAACTATTTCGCGAAAAGAATACTAATAAGAGCATCAGAACTGAAGTAGAAATGAATTTCAATAAGCAATAGAAGTGCATTTCCCTATGCAGCCTGCATAAAAACCAATCCCACTATAGGCGTCTACGGGAATGTCTTTTACCACGCCAAGTTGATCATTATGCCCGCTAGGGTTTCCGTGTTTACTTTGATTGGCGCCAAACTGGGTTTTTTCTTCATCATGTTTCGAAAACCATCTTTATTTACAATAAACAACTAATAACAAATTATTTTCAACTTTAATTCTTGCTCATATTAAGCTCATTAGTAAGTATTTATGTATTTGAATATTTTTCTAACTCATGCGTATTGGATCATTTACTTTAGCAAAGAATTATACACTATGTACTTATTTCATGTTTAGTTTTAACAATGCTTTCATATTCAATGACACTCGAGAAGGAATTCATTCTACTTTAAGTCACATACACACACAAAAAACAAACAAACTGCAAAGTAAAAGTATTTACATCCTTTTAACAGATAGCGGTCGTCGAAATATAAAAACTTTGCAAAGCATTTCTCGCCAAAAAAGGGAAATATCGCCAAATATTGGCATCGAAAACACTCCCCATAGGCGCCTATAGTGGGATTGGTTTTTATGCATGCAGCCTGGAATAGTTTAACCCTTTCAAGACTGATTTTTTTTTTTTAAATCGCAGTGATTTTTATGTACTTGAGATGTCCCGTCAGTAATGAAAGGATTAAAGTATAAAACTGTATCTCGGAGGTAAACTATCTTGAGTCCAATTTTTGCTAATTTTAATGGTTTTTATCGTAATTGCATTAAACCGACATCATTTTCGGACGGGTCAACTGTCGTAGCTGTAGGTCACACCGCTCCCAAAAAATAAAATACAGCGAGCTACACGTCGCGCTCTGGAACTGCTTTTGGCTCTACTGTAAAATGTTAAAACTGTCACTTACGAGTTTACCTTTTGACGTACTGAAATAATGTAATGGTGTTCTTTTCTAAATAGTAAGTAATGGTGTCCTTTCTAAATCCGAAGAAACGTATAATATAGCCTTTTCAAAAACTTACGTAGAATTTACATCTACAATACCGAAGTTTGTTTACTAGGCACTTGGTTTAGACACTACTGTCAACAAGGAAGCAAACCAGTATTTATTATTACATGAACCAAATGACTAGAAATTGTGAAACCGCAAAAGGCTTACTTACAAAAATATATTTTATTAGCTCTCTTACTTCGTGAAAGATTTTTACTGAAGCCAAATGCTAATTAGAAAAAGAAGCCAGAATCAATTAACGTCCTTTTTTGTATTACATACAATTATCCTGCCTCAAAAAAAAACGAAAATCCGAAGGATTCGAGGATAGTGTTACTTTTTCAACCATAAAGAAAGAAAAATTCACAAATTAAATAGGAAAAGTAATAAATTTTACAAAAGATATGGAAAATCGGCAAATATCGACTTAGTAATAAATTGCAAAATGCAATTTGTTCGTCGATTAAATAAAGTAATGTAGATAAATTATTTCCATAGTAAAACAATTCAACACCATGGGAAAACATTGCCAACAATATTAGCAACTTTAGGTTTTTTAAAAAACATTTCAGCGATGCGGGAGTAAATCCTCCAAGGAACTCGGAATAAAAAAAAAAAAACGATCACCAGAAAGAAAGCTAAAATAAATCACGAATAAATAAACACAAAAACGCGAAGTAAAAGGAGCTTTCTAATAATATCCTCTCTGCGGTACCAGCGAGAGCAAAAAGAAAACATTTTTCCACGAGTTTTGTATACCGAAAACTATTGAAATGCAAACAGACATTTTTCGACATGTTCATGAAACCAAACCTTCGGTTCCTTCGCTCCGGAAATTGAAGATAATGTGGGAAAATATTGAATTTAGTATTCGAGAAAAATTGGAATTAAAGTATTACTAGTACGAATATTCGAAGTTTAAAAAAAAAAAAATTTAGATCTCTCGTAATAAAATTAAGATAGAACTACAATAACGAAAAATTATAAGGTTACGCCGTTCTATGACCTTCAGAAAATATAACATCGACAACTTAATTAAAAACGCCATAAAAGTTGCGATATCATTATGCCGAGTTGAACAGCTTAAATATCGCTGCCTTGGATCAGGTAAAACTCGACTAAACTGTACTAACTTACATAAGGCTAGTTCTGCACGAATTAAAATAGTAAACTATATATAGTTCTTCTAGGATAACTACTTCTTTGTTGAATATTGGATTTCAAATAGTTCTGCCCCAAAGGAGAGTGTACAAGGTGCAAATCAAAATTTTGAACTTACTGTAGTTACATTCTAAATTAGCGATGTGATCCTAATGAATTTTAAAGAAATTCATACTATTAATCAGAATTTAAATTCCAGTCACTATTAATCAAGTTTTCTGTGTAATGAAACTATTTGAAACAATATTTTAATTTCATGAACTAAGTTAATTTGTATCAAAATCGAAATTTTCATTCAAATTGAAGATTATTTTCATTTTACTTTCAGTCTTGGTTGAAGTGACTTAATGTCCCGAATTTTGATTCTTTGTCCTGGATTGAATAACCGACCTAGATTTGTAGAGAATTTGAATAAAATGTCCTGGATCGTCACACTTTTTTCTTCATAAAAAATTCAATCATGTTTAAAAATGATCAATTAGGTTTCAGTTCTAAGAAACAGAGCTTCTGAAGAAGCTTCTTCATCTCTTCCTACTTTTTTTCCAGAGGGGAGATTTTAATTATAAACTTTTTATTGTTTTTAGATCTTTTTTTTAATTCCATCAGTTTATCTTTAGGACTTCATCCATCATCTCTCTCCCCCAAGCCTCCAGGGGTCCGCGTTAACTTTCTAGAGGATCCCGTATTAAAGTTCAGAAAATCTAGTCACTTGAATCTAATTGCATACATAGCTTTTG
This sequence comes from Araneus ventricosus, assembly GCA_013235015.1. Taxonomy (NCBI): domain Eukaryota; kingdom Metazoa; phylum Arthropoda; class Arachnida; order Araneae; family Araneidae; genus Araneus; species Araneus ventricosus. The sequence goes on from BGPR01001450.1 coordinate 127,082, forward strand.
CATAATGGGTACTAGATTAAAAATTACAATAAAGAAATATGCATCGCTCTTCTATAATATAAAACGGAAAACACACGAGTTTGTCTGTCTGCATGTCACAAGAACTCCTAAATGGTGAAGAGTAACAACATGAAATATGCACAAGTCATTCTGGGGTCCATTTCTAGGTCAATGGTGCTATTGTCAACTTAATTCTTAATATATTCAATTAGATAACAAAAATTAAGCCAATTTTCGGCATTTCTGCAGTTTTTCGCCAATAACTTCCGAAATAATTATTGCACGAAAATGGTTTTTATACCATCTTAAAAACCAAACAAATTTTCTTAATGATACCAATGTAATTGCCATATAATTTCTCTCCAATTTTAATAAATATTTAAAAATTCATTTTCAATACAATTTATAATAATGCTTTCTATTGTTGCAATTTAAACCCATTTTATTGTTTCATCAAATCTTTCATTCACATATTTTTGTCACTGTTAAAGTTGATAAAAATATTGCTTTTACATTAACTCCAAGGCAGAATTTTTATTTCATAGCGTGCAGACCTTTTGATATCGAGGCACATTAAATTAACATCAATGGATTGCTAACTCTCATTGGGATGTTTTAATTTTCACAAAATTTTTAATGATCCCAATGAGTATGTTAAGTAATTCAAGGACACCGAGTCCCAGTCAAACTGAATGGAGAGTACCTAAGGAGGAAAAGAAGGAACACAATGCGATGTTTTTCCAGTGAGGCACACAACACCAGTAACAAAGACCAGCCACCAAACACAAGAGCATGACAACAGCAGAATATGACAAGTAACACACAAGTACATAAATCCATAAGTAAATATACCCTTTTTTCATCATTGTATTGGAAATTAAAAGGATGCAAGATTGCTTGATGATTGAATGTTAGCCAAAAGGTAGAATGAGTGAAACATTAAAAGTAAATGTTCCTTAAAATGTCAACCAAATTTCTTGTATATCAAACAAAAAATTCCATTTTTTCAGGTTTGCATTATTTAGGTTTAATCTCAATTAAATTAAGTTTATAATTAACCAGCAGGAGTGACCTTCCCAAAAGATTCTCGCATACAACCAGTAATGTGGGGTGGGTAAATACCCTAAGGCCTAGTTATTTTGAGAAAAAAAATTATGATTGGTAATTTACAATGAAACATATCAAATTCACGAAACTTAATATTTTGCAAAAAAAATTGTGCCTGTTCTCAATTTTTATGCACACTGAGGTACCACAACTTAATTTAACGTTTTTGAGTAAGAAATCTTACTAGAGATATCACGCAAGATTTCACCATACCTTCCATCTGGAGAAGGTCAGAATGAAGTTTTGATTCGGGTTTTCATAATTTCCGAAGCATGTGTTTGCGGCTTGCTACAATTTCCTTCGTAGACCACCAAGGTCAAACGCCAACCATACTAATTTGAGTAAAACAAGTATGCGATTATACAGACCTACAGACAGTCACCCCTTTGTCGGATTTGGCCCTAAATTTTATATGGACCTACATTCATAATGATAAAACTGCAAATTTTATCGATCTAGCTATTCAAGTTTGAGTTATAGTGTTCACATGACCCCAGACAGGCAGACTTCCCATAGACTGATTTTGTTCAAAATTTGATAGAAACCTACAAATTATGTGTAAAGATCACATACCAAATTTCATCCCTGTAGCTCTAATACTTTGAGTTATCGTGTTCACAGACAGACACACTTCCAAAATTGTGTTTTTCAGGGAGGTCTAAAACATGGAGGTTCCTCAAAATCTTGAGTTCGAATTTTTTGACAATTACAATACTTTCCCTTTGTATACAAGAAAGTAAAAACAATTAAAAAACAAGTTAGGTATCAGAGGTAAGCCCAGAGCTTACATACTTCAACAAATACTCATCACTGGTGTAATTATAATCAGTTAGTCCTCTTAATGGGAGTGATTAGAAAGCTACTTCCATATTCTATAGTATCACAACATACACTGGTGGAAAAATGCTAATGACCATCTTTAAGATTTCGAAAAATTTGGACTTGATAGGAATACGATGGTTCGCAATCAGTTGCGGATAATCGTGGACATACAATCGTCGGAACTCGCATTTTATAGTGAAGATTCGGTCACTAGGACATTTAGGAGACCGTCCGCAAATTGATCAAGACGAAAATCATTTTGGCTCAGCCCGTTTCACAGAAAACCGATATTGAGTTGAAATTTTAGTCAATGGTTTTGTTCAATGTCCATAATATTTACATGTATTTCATAAAAATAGCATGAATATTCAAGGAGATAAAAGTTTTTTTTTTAATCAAATTTTTCTGCATGTTTTTGCTTATAAAATGCAGAATTTTCAACCAAATTGTACAAAACTTACAGAATATTTGATAATAATGTAAAAGAAGCAATGCATCAAAATTTGAATTAAATAATTTGAATGTTATGAAAATATAGATACTTGTAGTAAATTTTTTACTATGCATGCGCAAAAGTTAGCGTAATTTCTCTTTTATAACTTCCGAGCCAGATATATAGAGCAATTTACATAGAAATTCCAGTTCAATACAGTTAATATTCAGAAAGATATCGGTATTGCAGCTATGTTAATTTCCTTACACTCCAAGAGAAGAGTCCATGTACAAACTAAAATGTATTAAACTTGAATCCTTAAATAGTTATTATTGAAATGCAATTTAAATAATGTAGTTAATCTATTAGTATACATGTGTATACAGGATATTCAAGTTTAGTAAATTTCAGTTCATGCATGGACCCTTATCATGTAGACTCTCTTAACAGTGTATCAAAATTCACCTAGCTGCAATACCGATATCTTTCTGAATATTAATGGTATTGAACTGGAATTTTTATATAAGTTGCTCTATATATCTGGCTCTTAAATTCTGAAAGAAAAATTGCGCTTCCTTTTGCACATGTGCTGTAAAAGATTAGTTACTACAAGTATTCATATTTTCTCTAATATTCAAATTTTGATACAATGCTTCGTTTACATATCAAATATTCTGCAAGTTTCATACAATTTGGTTGAAAACTCTGCATGTTACAAGCAAAAAACATGCAGAAAAATGTGGAATTTTTTTTAAAGAAACCCTTATATCTCCGCAAATATTCTTGCCATTTTTACAAAAATGCATGTAAATATTATGTACATCACACAAAGCCATTTACGAAAGTTTCAAACCATTATCGGCTTTCTGTGAAACGGGGTGGTCCAAAATACCTTTTCGTCTTCACTTTCTGGTCGATCCCCACCAAATGCTCTTATGACCTCGTCTTGTTGTAAATTTCAGTTCTGACAAGTGTATATCCCATGATTCTCTGCAATTGATTGCGAACCACTGTATCCATATTAAGTCCTAATCATTCTCATCTTAAAAATGGTCCGTAGTGTTTGTCCACCAGTGTATGCGATGAACAGATTTACTGCTAATGAGGGAAGACAAGAATATCCAACCCTACTGGCAATGTAAAGACATCACAGATTGTATACTCCAATGACTTGCAAAGGGAAAAAATATTTTTTGTTTCTAATAATTTTGTTAATTAGGAATTTTAGATTTCACTTAACTGCATTAAAGATTCAATTTTTTTTTTAGAGTAGCATATTGGGGTTTTCTTTACAATGTGCATTTTGTTGCCACCAATTTTAGAATTCCTTCCCAACTGTAAACAGAATATTTTAATCTTTTTACATCCCTCTCCTTGAAAAAAAAAAAAACTGCATTTCTGAATTTTTCAAGACAAAGTTAATTGATCTGCAGGCAAGAAACTACTTCTAATGTACTACATCTACCCAAAATTTAAAAACTCAACTTGCTAATGAAAACCTGCAGAAAATTAAAATGGTTTAGAATGTTCAATATACCATATTACCACGAACCCTTGTAGTTTTGACTCAAAAAATGCAGCATAGGTTTTCATTTAAGATATGCAGCTTCCTGTACTAATCAAGCTTTATCGGATAAGTTTCTTAATGTTTATTAAATCTGAAACATTGAAATAACAGCAGAAAAGCATATCCTCCACTCCACCTCGTGTTTTCTTATTTCTAAACAGATTCAAAGGAAACCAATTCTTTTTCCTATTCCAAAAAACTTTCATTGTCATATGGAATAACAAGCAACTATAGTTTATTGATATATAAAATCCTAAAATAGATTTGGTTCATTCAACCATAATATTTTAATGACTTAAATAAGGCATTTTTCAAGTCCAGGGTTAGATTATAAAATAGACAAAGTAGATAACTGCCTGGCCTTCCATAACTTAGGGCTCCTAAAATCTCATGATCTTTTTCTTTTGCATTATTTTCAAGCTAATTTAATGCTTTTATTTAAATTACAAGAGCCATATACTCAAACTTATTCAAATTAAAAACAAGTATTGTTTAAGTTTAAGTACATTATTCCTAGCATTTTTTCATGTTTTCAAATTTGCTGGAGATTAGCATGGTCCAGTTTATTTTAGAGCTGGCTGGCTGATGCAACAGCTCTAGAAAACTTCGTGAAAAGTTTTTAGATTATGTAAAAAAGTTTTCGTTTTACCATTTTTTTTTTTTTAAACTACTTTTAAATTAAAATTTTGCATTTTTTTTAATTTGCGAGATACTGAAACCAACTCTCCTGAAGCTGACACGCAATTGAATATTTTGTTATTTCAATTTCTTTTAAAATTCATTTCTTAAAAAACTGCTTGTATGGAAATTAAATGAACATCAATAAAAATATTTAGTTTTGGAAGTGGGGAAAAAAGGGATCCTGAATCTTATATTGCCTATAGGCCCATCAGGGCCTTAATCCAACCCCAAGTCATTCAAAAGAAAAAAAGTTACTTGCAAATTACAAAATTTCCCATTAAGACTCTTCAGCAGTTGATAAAACTACTAAATGGGCCGGCCCGCTTCCAGACTCATTTTAATCAACCCCCCCAAAAAATCTAAGTTGTTTCAATTTTTATCAAGACTTACATAGCTTATTTGCAATGAACGAAAAAACTTCCATTTATAATTTGATTTAAAATTAAACTTGGATTAAAAATAAAAAGCATTTAGATTTCAAAAGGATGAAACTAAAAATAATCATGCTAACTGCATCAAACATTTGGGGTCCTTCCTCCTCTCCGAGAAAGATTAACAAATTATATATATATTCACTCAGTTCAGTCATTTATCAAGCTATTCATTTATTCACATCTCGATTACTCCTTATTGCAAGTAATGTTAATTCACCATCGGTTCTACATTCAAGTATTTGTATTTCTTCTCATAATATTGTTTAGCAAATGGATTCGGAAACCCTCCGTGCTTTTAAGAAGGAAGAGTTATTTTCATCAAAATAGGAGGAAAGTGAAGAATGGAAGGGTGATGTTTACATTTTACTGAGCATGATCTAACAAAGAACTCCGGAAATGCGCTCATACCACTCATTGCCCGACACCCCTTTCCGGTGTAAAATTGTCCTAAAGTGGTAATCTCGGAATCCGTTGTTTAACAGTACATCAGATTATGCAATAGATCTTGCATACATGTAGCGTATTTTGATAGTAACATATTCGACTTATATTAGATTTATAATTGTTTTTAATACAACAGTATGAATAACTCAAAAGTATACAGGATGTATAAAACGAGTGAAACGGTATAATAGCCAATTCATGCACCTTTTATCTATATTGGGATTATTTCCCTTATATCTTACAATATCATTTTATTTATGAATTACGTAATTACCCAAAAACAGAACTAAGCAGCTTAAAAATGAAAAGTTTAGTAACCATACAGATATCATGCATATAACAAAAAAAAGTTCAATTATTCATAAATCAATTCAATCATTAAAATTTCTCAACTTTTAAAACTAAGTAAAGTACATACCTTAAAAACTTCAGAAAAAAATCCAGCTCCAATCTTTTCACAATTAAAATCATCCAAACGATTAAGTGCAGCGACTGCATAACGCAATGCTTCATATGAGGAACTTGGCACACAAGTAGACATAGACCTTGAAGGTTTAGAATACTTTTTAGAAATGTTACTAACATTTTTAGCTCCATTACGCACAGAAACTATATGAGAGTACACAGGTCCATTGTCCGAGTGCTCCAAGGAGCGACAGTTATAAAGGAGAGCTTCTCTACTTGCAGACATTATATTAAGATTTCAAGTAACAAAAGGAAACAATTTTGCTTTAAACCAAATATCTTGGCCCATACTAGCACCAGTCAGCTATCCTAGAACAAAGAAGAAGAGTTCATCATTAAACGTTAGATGCATTAACAGAATATGTAAAGGAACACAGATTACAATAAATTATACTGGTATTCTGAACTATACTTAAACCACTACAAATTTCCTTAAAAAATATAGGGTTGATTTAATACATCTTTATTTTTCTTTATTTGCAAGATCATGCATAATTAAAGTTGCTATATGTCCTGTATATACGGGACCGTCACCATATTTCACTACTCGGTCCTGTATTACTATTTGTCCAGTTTTCTCCCTAAACTCAGTCACTGGAGACTACGGAAGCAATTTTGATTCGTCATTAAAATTTAAAAAAGGACTTGAACCCAATTTTATAATTATGCGACAGAAGAAAATGATAATTAAGAAAGCAAAATCAACTTTAAAATACAACTGGGCCTCGCATCTTTATTATTCTATGTATTCATGTTACTAGATTGATAAAAAGAATCAAAAGTTTTTGAGCAGAGTAAAATAAACCAATATCTACCCACTTTTTTCATGTCATTTTTTTTTTAAATCTAGCAGTTAAATGTCCTGTATCAATGCTTGGCAATTATGGCAACCCTAGGCATAATGGCCAAATTTTAAAAGCATCTAAAAAAAACTCTACTGATTAAAATGATTCCACAAATACATGAATCAAAATCCAAAATATTGCCAACAAATTTAATGCTCCGTTTTCAGAATTATAAAATAGCAATATTTTTATATTTTATGGGAAAAAAATTACCACTAACATTGCTTGTTTAAAAGAAGTTACTTAATATGCAAAAAAAATCTCGCATAGTAAAAACAATATACAAAATTAATACTATTGGAAATTTGCCAACAGTATTAAAACATAGATGAAATAGATTTAATTAGCGAAAGACTCATCTAAATTATTTTATAACTGGAAACAACTTCAAAGATAGGTATAAATAAATTTCTTATTTATATATATATATATATATACATTGAAATAAAAACAACTGTGGGGCTCCAATTTGATTATAAACATTATCAAATATAAAAAAATACAAGCTCAGACATATTTGCAATAGCCCCCATCAATAGTTGCTCCATAACAGTCCAACAAATATAAATCAACTCCGCCACTGTACATTTATTAAATAAAAAGTACAAAGTAGCAACAAATCTTGTTTCTTTAATTTAAAAATAACTTCCTTTTATATAAATACAAACAGCATTATATATTGCAAATAATAGAACTACTTTAAAAAAATGAATATTAAGTTTCTCATTTATGAAAAAGACCTTTAGTTACCTTAACTGCATATTAGGTCTATATAGCACAAATAAAAAAAAAAGTTAGAAGAAATTTTGTATTTGCAATTTACCACTAAGAAGAATATTTCAAGAAAACAACATTTTGCAGAATATAAAATTCAACCTCAATTTTAGTATTTACAAAAAGATTCTCTAAATTAGATTTTATGTGGCTCATGAAATATAAGTAGCTTATTTCTACTAATACACATATTTTAAATCAATCAAAAATTTTAAATAAATTATATTAAGACTTTTTTTTAATGTTACATACTGTGGCTATAAAAATAATTAACTGGCTTTTCCTTCTACTAGACACAGCAAATGCAGAATGAAGGCAAATTAAGTCTTACTAATCCATTTGCAACTTATTTATCTTTTAAGAACTGGAAATGGCAAATACTCCGATACACAGCTAAAAATTTAAATCATATAATCTTGCATTTACTAGTTACTATACAGAAGCAAATTTCAACAAACCTTTTATTTTGTAAAGTTAAAAAAAAAAAGATACAATTTAGTTTGCTGCTGTTAAATAACAGTATGAAAGTTTTGAACAAAATTTTAAAATATTTTTATACGAAGAGCTAAATTTTTTCTAATCCAATGTTTTTATCTTGCAACATTAACAATCATGAACAGAACACAGAGTTGGCTAACAAATAAAAAATATCGCCAATTAAATAAGTTATCAAGATACAATAAATATCTAAAAACTATTTTTCAAAAGATCTTAAATATATTCCATAAAAATATTAAATTATTACGAAAATAATCCTTTCCAGCAGAATGATAACCAGTAGAACATTAATTTATTTTTGGGATGCTTGTAAAATGATTACACAAATATTACTTCCTTACTAAAATACTGCGGCATCTATGCGGAATACTGAAGGGGAAAAAAACTTAACCGATTAAAAAATTGTTTCAAACTAATTCGAAGAACGCACAGAAATTTAATCAAGTGTACAATCCCAAACAAACAGCAAGTATCTTATCTATAACTAAAGCAATGAAGATAACTTTTATGATAGTTTAGGAAAATAATTTAATGATTTTGATAGCCGAGGAGGCTTTTGACTATTATTAGTTCTATAATATTTACCAGCACAATTTTCAGTTTCGGCCGCCTGTAAACAATAACAAAACTATCACGAAAATTAAGAAGATAAAACACATTTATTATCTAGCAAGAAACTTACCTAATTGCTTGCCGATTTAAGTGTCAGAGCACTTAAGTCATTGCAAATATTCACATAAATTAATCACTAACTAAGGGACCGGCTACTTAATTCCAGACTAGAAAATTTGCACATCTCACTCATTGTAGCTTAAAACATCATCTGTCAGAATTATACGACAACACAGCCTGCCGAATACACAGTTTTCCATGTTCCTGATTACTGAGTATTTATATATCGACCACTAGAGGGCCATTACTCTGAATTAAAATTGCTTCGGATTGCATCGGACTTACATAAAATATCTCGTGTGAATAAGAAAATCCTAATCACTTTTTTAAACATAACTCAGATTCTTTTAATATTTAAACTTCATTCAGGATTTATTAATTGTTGTAAGATGAAAAAAGCTGATTTCCTTCGCATTTTGAAAGCGGGCTTTAAAAAATGCACCAATATCAGGATTTTTTTAATTGAAAATTGATTTCAGTCACACACTCTCAAAATTTTGTTTTAATTCTTGACATTTTTTTACTAATTCTAAAATATTCATTAAATTTTAATTAAATAAAAAGAACCATTTAACCACTGGCATCAAAACAATCTTAGGAAATGTGTTTGATTGGTCAAAATTGAAAACTTTCTTCAAATGCAGAAAGATATTGATGCGCTGCGCAAACGCTATTGCTCCTGGCAAAGCTAATCGGCACATAATATCTAATAAAAAATTTTCTAAAAATAATAATTTCTAGCCTTTGTATTTCTAATTAATTGCTAATCAAGAGTCATCTAAAAAGTAAAATTAAAGACTGAAAATATGACGATGATTCTCTAGCGTAAATAATCTTTTAGCATAATATGATATATATAATGTAGTTGGATTAGTTTTTCCAAGTAAAACTCACTACTGATGTCACCGTCGCAGTCGCACGTGCTGCAGTCGAAACCAAAATATAAGCGGGGATAATAGCCTTCATTGTACTTCGTTCAGTTACATGTGTTGCTCAGGTTAGAACTTCCAGCTAGATAATTCTCTAGTTTCTGGAAGTTTGTGCTATTGAACCTTTCAGTGTGATAGTTAATTTACTAGATTCTGCTACAACTATGAAATAGAATGCTTTTTAAAGCTAAAAAAATTTTCTCATTCTCTTTCTAGATGCTGCAAGCATAATATAATTTCTTTCTCCAGAATATTTATATAACTTTTAGCTTACTTATCAGGAAAGAAGAATACCAATTTGGCGATTTTAAAATCCTGGATAAGTGGTGGCGAAAGCCATTCTTCCTCATACTAGTTGATCCCCGCACCCAGACTCATTGTGCACGTTGTATTTCAGCACATATCTGTTGGAGTATTGGATGAGAGGGGTTACCATTCATTTGGGACCGCCCCCATGAAGATCTGATGAGCTGAGTGAAATATGCCTGTGTGGTTAATGCAAGTACCAAATAAAAGAATTTACTAAAGAAAAATTTTAAGAAAGATATGAAAGATTTTTCTCTAATTTTCATAGGATTAAAAATAAATCACTTGAACCATTAAGAATTGATACTAAAATGGTGAATAATTATGGAGGAAGAAGGTAATGATTGTGAGAGAAAACACTCAGGGAAAATGTTAGTCCAGAATTAAAACCGTAAATTGTTAAGAGTGCATGCCTTGGACAATCATGTTATAGGACATAGAGGTTACAAGGTAAACTGGGTCTTTGTGATTCAACTTTATTTACAGTAATAGCATTTGAAACTTTGGAGGAGGGTATTACTGAATTTAATTCGCAGCACTTTTTTTTTATAAGATAAGTCCAAGAGCTGCTGAGCTTTATATTAAAAGCTAACTTGGACTGGTGTTCTATGGCTGCGTCCAAACAATCGTTCATTTCTTCTTTTGAATCATTTTATTAAATTTTGATATATTGTAGAAATGTTGTGAATTCAACATCTTAAAGCTTTAGCTTTTTTATGAAAAGTTGTTTACCGCAAAATGCAGAATAGAGTCGCTATTCTTCTAAGAAGTTATGCCTAACATGGCGGGAGGTCCAGTTTTATTTTATAAACAAACTTTCACTTATGGCAAAAGCCAAAATTAACCTCCTGCCATAGCTACCTTTAGCTTTTATATATATAAGATTTTTTTTGATTTACTTTTTTCAAATTGAAAAAAGACATTTAAATGTATAATTTATCATCACAAAAGATAAAAGTAAAATATAATACTTCTATTATTATTAAAATAATCATAGCACACCCTATTTAATGACTTTCAGACATGCATTTGAATACAGAGAGTTGATTCGCACATTATTTTTAAACAATTTTGTTTTGCAGGGAAAAATAGTAGCATGGAAAAATTTATTTTACAGCATTTACATTTTGAAAGTTAAGTTATCTCATCACTATCTAAAAGCTTTGTTTGGCAAAATGGAGCTTTTTAAAAAGCGTGGATGGAAGGCTACCCATACGATCTTTCAAAGATAGTTATTCTTATTCAGTTATTCAAAGATGCTGTGCGAAAACCATGGTTTTGATATCTAAAACCATGATAGGTAATATTGTTAATAAACAGAAAGAAGAAAGAAAAAAAAAAAAAAAAAAAAAAAAAAAATCAAAGTTTGGCTGAAGCTGAAAAATTATTCCAAATATTGTCCAAAGCTTTTAGTTCTTCAAACTCATTACCGGCGAGATCTTTAATGTTAAAGAAAATTTTTTCAAGTCAAAGAGTTTGTTTACAAATCCATCAAAATGCTCTGTATCAAAAGTATAAACAAATTATTAATGATTTAAGAATGTTAAAGGCCAAAAATACAATGTTCTTTGTCTTTCTCCATGTCATATGGCTGAATAGAACACACTAAGAATTAATTTATGAAAAGCATATATCAGAAAAAATGGAAAAAATGTTGTGATATAAATGAAGCAGGTCCCTATTTAAATGATTGCAAAGAAAGATCAATTTATCTGTCTTTAAAGAGGAGAAAAAAAATCTAAACTTTCGTTCAAGAAATCTAAAAGTTTTCTAAAGGTTGATTGTTACTGTTTTTTCATATAATGGCAAAATAAAGTAAAGAGTGGAGAAAAATGTTAGATCAACTACATACTATCAGAGCATATTTTTATCCCCAATTCTCAAATCTGATACCATCTCTTTACAGACAAGTACCATCAATCAGCAGACTGCAACAAGATGAAACAAACAGCTATATACATCATAATCCACAGTTAATTTCTAGAAAAATAAAACAGATGTTAATTGAAGCGAAATATTCTGCTAAATCTCCACCAGTGTATCACTTGTGATTTTTTGTAATTTTAAGCAGTGCATTATTAAAATATCAACCTACAGCCTTTTACATGCTTTGGAAAACTGCTCAAGAGGAATGGGATCAAATATCTCTTCTGCTACTACAAAAAGAAGGCGTATGTCAAGGAAGTTACGATGTAGAAAGATTGTTAAGAATAAGGTTATCAAACTGAACATTGAAAACACAAAAATTATATAAAAAATAATTCTGTAAATACCATACAAATTTCTAAAAAATAATAGGAACAACCTCTCTGTACATTAGTGGTTACAACAAAAAAAATAAGTTTGGAGATTAAAGAGGTAAAAAAGAAAATTTACCATGCTCACCAAAGATTTTTTATTACAGTAAATTCTGGTTTATCCAGGCAGGCATTCAAGTATCGGAAAAGCTCAACTAACGGAAAATTAGAAAATAGGTTTTCTAAAATTTTACATCAGCAAAATTTGAATACTGGCATGACATCAATTTGTCCAGCATGGGTGATTTATTCACCAGGTCTACAGCGTCCGGCTCTGCAGGAGGAGAGAGGGAAAAGGCAATATACAAGTACTATGGCATTACCTGAATGGTTTTATGAGGAGGGAGGGGGGTTCAAAAGCAAAAGTGGGAACCAAAAAAAAAATATAAAGTCCTCATCTTTGTAAGCGAAGAACCTAAAACGAAATCGACAACCAAAAAAAAAAAAAAAAAGATAAAGAAAGAGGCTAATGGGGGGTTACTCAGGTGGAAGATCTCTTTCTTTTCCTTTATTTATTTACACTCGAATACCGGCATATGTTAGATTCAGATTACGTAATATCACGTCTTGGGATAATTGGGTATTGAGCAATAACCCTTAGATTTTTAAAAGATAATTAGTTTGATATTCAATCTGGGATTTGTTTATGATCCTTAAAAGGTTTTAGTATTTCTTGCTGAGTAGTCTTTTTTTTTTCAGTTTTAAATTCATTTTATTTTTTATAATTTTACAATCTATATTCGCGGTAAAAAATTGACTACTGATCATACTTTTATTTTTTATCATCAATGTAAAGAATTCAAGGAAATCTTCATATCTTATGTTTTGTAAATACAATGTTATGAAAAATACAAGTATTCATAAAATTATATTTAATGCACATTTCAAAATGACAAACAAATTATTTAAGCGAAAAATCTTAAAAAATCACCCCCCTTTTTTCCCGTCACACTCAAACTATCGGACTTTTCAGGTATCCAGAAATCAGCGTTTCCGAGCATGCGGTTAGTTAAACTTTTACTGTACTTCCTAAATGCATGAATCCATTGAATGTAAATATTCTTATTAGTAAAGGTACCCAATCTTTAATAATATTATATATTTTAACTGCAGTATTATTATTGTATGCTCCTAATAAAATATTTATATTAAGTTTACTAGAACAATCATACATTCTAGATGTTTAACAAGCAATAAATAAAAACAATTATTCAATGAAGAATGTACAATTTAAGGTACTGGCTTGAATACCTGGCATTTTGCTCTGTTCATAGAACGATCGCTTCTTTAGTTTGTAGCATAATCCTATGAAAAAAGAACAAGTTATTTTTAATGCAGTGATTCAAGTATTATAGATGCACTGGAACCGCTGTTGGTGACTAAATTAAAAAAAAAAATTAAATATTTATGTTTTAAAATACATGATTCTTATAATAAATTGAAATAAGCAGCAACGATTAAAATTGCTTTTGACAGCGTCAGTAGTAGGGCACAGATAATTACAAGGTAGCGAATGAAGCAATGTTTTGATATCTTTTAGAAATTATTAGATGAAATTTCAAAGTAAAATATTTACATTATATGTCATTATTATATGGGAAAGACCTACAAGCATGTTAAGAAGATATGGTTCATCTTCTTAAAAAAAAAGGAACTCATATTTATCATTTTTCTAAGTAGCAGAATCAGAAGAATTTTGGTAACTGATTTGCCAGAGCAATCAGCTCTATTTCTTTTACTGGAAAAAAAGCAAATTTTTTTTACCATTATTTTGATCCTTAAAACGAACATTTTATGAGCTGTAATAATAAATAAATAAATGAAATATACTTGAGTTCAAATTTTGAGGATTTGTGCTATGTGGAAGAGGTATACAAATTTGGAATTTCAAGACGGTGAGAATATTTTTTTAAAACACTTTCCTGAAGGTGGAACAGATGCTGTACCAGAAAACAGATTGAATTTTCTCCTCACTGCTGAAAATACTCTGTCAGTTTTCTAATCACTTAACCGATTGTTTAATCATCTATTCTCAGTAGCATAATGAGACTAAGAGCTACGAGCATAATTTGACCCAGTTTTTTCACCTCTTGTTGTCATCAGTAGTTTTAAATGGTATCAGGACATATTACTTTTCTTCCCCTCCCACCACATTTGATTTAAAAAATAGAAATATTCCACACTAATAATTTGTCAGCATGGTGCCTCCCAATACTGGCTCTCAGAGCATCTCTATTACCCTCGCCTTCAAACAATTTGTTTCCAGGCACTGCCAGTTAATCAATCACCTCCAAATGTGTTGAGTATTTTGCATGCTAGCAGAAAAACAAGAATGAAAATATAAATTCCGCAGTTTAGTCCGAGATAAAAGTACAGATCTCATACTTCTAATAAATTATGAAAGAGAAGGGTGGCCATTTTTTCTTTCTTTTGTCAAAATCCTATTGTAAGAAGGTTTTAACTTTTCTGCTATCTCAAGGTTGAAGAGAATGAAGGGTTATTAGTGAATGCAACTGAAGTACACTGATTAAACTTTACATATGAGTGAGCTTATACAAATTAATTAGTAGCTATCAGAAACAAGAGAAGAAAGCAACTAATAATACTTACTACCCAGGAAGGAACAAAATCAGAAATAACAGATAAAATACAACCATCTTTGTTACTTGTCATATGATGATGCTTTAAAAGTAACTTAACTGTTTTGATCCATTCATCAAAAATATCACCAAAAACACAGTTTCAATATTTTTCCATGTTTTATTCAGCTAGAATACATAATTATTAGAATTAATACTAGTATAAAATTTATGCAAAATCCTCTTTAATTAGGTAGTAAAGCAACTATATCCGGCATGCTGGAAACACCGTTCGGTTCTGAAAAATCTGGGTAGTTGTAGTGTGATGGGAAAAATAGAGGGGAGGGAGTAGCCTTTTTTTTTTAGATTTTCGGCCAATAATTTATTTTGTTATTTTGAAATGTGCATTAATTTTTAAAACTCACTTGTATCTTGCATAGCATTATATTTACAAACATAGTATGAAGATTTGAATTGCGGTGATGATAAAAAAAGTAGATCTGCCAGCATTTTTTTACTTGTAAATATAGGTGTAAAAAATAGCAGACGAAACTTGAAAATATTCTACTCAGTAAGCATAATAAAACTCTTAAGTGATCATAAAAGCAAATCCCAGATTGAATATCAAAACTAATTATCCTTTTAAAAATCTAGAGGTTATTGCACAATACGCCTCCTCCAATTCTCCAGCATGTGATATTCGGCATGGAATCATCTGCCAGTATTGGAGAGTAAATAAATAAAGGAAAAGAAAGAGACTTGCCAATCTGAAGTAACCCCCCTGGGCTTTTTTTTTACAACTCTGTCCTTTATACTTTTTTTTTTTTTGGTTGTGGATTTAGTTTTGTGAAAGGAGGACTATTATTTTTTTTAGTTCTCCGCTTTAAACTTTTAGACCCCCTCCACATAAAACAAGTCTGTGGTATCACAGTACTATATATTGCTTTTTTCCCCTTCTATGGCGGCTCCGTCTTGGGAAGCGGTCTTCATTCAAGAAAATAAATTGTCCGTGAATGGAACTGCATTAGGCATATAAATTTAGCTTAAGCGGCGTAAATTTTAAACTCTTTTCTAATTTTTCACAAATTGATTGACTTTCCGGATACTTGAATTACGGATGTCGAAATTTTACTGTATTTACAAATCAAAATAATCACATCTTGAGATTTAAGACTGACAAAAAATGATGACAACAAATGTAGTCATTGACTCATTTGTAACTGTGTGACAGGCATTCACATTTTCACAGGCACTTTCGGTTTATTTTTGTTCTTATCCTTCCAGGAAGGGTAAGTCTGACCCTCCTAGTAGTCTCCCCTACTTTTACCTCATGTTTTGGACCACCTACCCTATTATTTGACTGCCTGCAGATGGTGTGTCACAAATAAGGTGTGGGACACTTTACAAAAAATACTGGACGCTTCCAACTTGGTGACAAAATCATGCTCTTTTAGGCGCGTTTTCACAGATTTTTTATTAATTCTACTCTAAAAAATACAGTGAGCGTGTTCGCACTTCCATTAAGCTAGTTGCTTCTTGCCTTCTACCTGGAGTGTCATGAGCATGATCCACGTAGATTAGTATAATACTTCATACATCTGATTGTTCAGTAATTCGACTTTTTTTTTTAGAACACATATTAGCTATTTGCGGTCATGACTTTATCACTGTAAATTAATATTAAAGTGCCCAAGAATTATTGACCTACGAACAATAATAGTTGTTTTTTTAAATTAAAGACTACGGCAATGCATATACCAAGTGACAAAAGTATGTGGCTCTCTGTCTTCTTTCAGATATTTTTTTACTGATATCCTCTCTTTCCTTTTAAGCCCCCAAAAATATTAATGACGTTTTATAAATACTAAAATTAAAGGTATTAATAATATTAATTCTATCGAGAATTGTTTACCTTGTACCTGTAAGGATACGTTGACGAACCAGCTGGTGAAATATTGTGCACTGCAGACGGATTCAGATAATTTTATTTCAACTATAACAGGTCTCAAAAATAATTGGAGTTTGTCACATTTCAAGTTTTTTAGCAATCTCCCAATTGCAAAACTCTCTGTATTCTGAACAGTAAGAGAGTGCATTTGGAAGTGAGCTTGTGGAAATTCTTAAGCGTCTTTCAACTAGGCTGTTAAGGAAGACAGTCATACAGGTCATCAGTTCCCTATTACATGGATGGGCTAAAAATGAAATGGTGAGAATGATTAAGAATGATTGGATTTTGAGATAATAATTGAAAAAGGGAAACAGAACTCAATCCATGATTTTGAGAATTACGCGACACAAATGTGACTCTTTAGATGTAAAGGCCAAATGTCACAAAGTCCCAAAACATGGAAACTTGAAGAAATATGAAATTAAATTTTTATATATCATAAAATATTGGTGAGTTCATTTTTCGGTGCTATTCTTTTTTTTTAAAATAGGCATTCATACCAAATGTATTT
The DNA here is from genome assembly GCA_013235015.1 of Araneus ventricosus. Classification (NCBI taxonomy): domain Eukaryota; kingdom Metazoa; phylum Arthropoda; class Arachnida; order Araneae; family Araneidae; genus Araneus; species Araneus ventricosus. The sequence goes on from BGPR01001450.1 coordinate 144,394, forward strand.
ACCGAAGTTCCACAAAATTTTTAAAGATAACATTTACAATCAATACCTCAAATGTTTAGTCATCATACTGATTAAAACAACAAATCTTCATCTATAGTTAAATAGAAACACCCTGTTTAAAAAAATTTTACCTACAAGTAGAAACACATGCCTCTGTAAACAGCTCAGAAACCTGGAAAAGGTACATCTTACAAATGTGAAAGTTGAGATTGAAAAGATATATGGTAATATTTTTGCCCTTTGGGAAGATTATGTGAAATGTAAAAGATATTGTCAATGAATTTTGGGTTAGTGGAGGCCTAATTGTCGCTATTCTATTAGGGAGTTATCACTAATATTTGGAAGGTTTTATTTGGGGCCCATTAACAAGCCCAATTTAAAAAATGAAGATGATCAAGTTGCAAATTAAAAGATCCATAAATAGTAGTGTAGGGGAGTTGGAACACATCAAGCAGTTCTTACGCGCCTTTTTTTTTTAAAGAAATAAGAAAAATTAAAAAACTTCCTTAAACAATGCAGATTTTGTCATTCAGGATTGAGTGTTCGTAAGACTTAAGAAGATGGTGTGGTTTCTAAGCCAAACTGGGAAAACGAGCCAACCATCCAAAATGTAAATATCCCTATCTTGAATGGTTTCAAGATGAATCTAATGACAGCCATGGCAAAAAAATGTAAATAGATACATAATTGGAAATAGTACATAAAATTGCAAATAGTACATAAAATTGTATGAAATTTACCTGAATTTTCTCCATTCTGACACAAATTAGAAACTCTGGCAAAGTTTTAGGGTTGCCAACAAAATGAAAGATTACCACATTGTTAGGCGGGAAAAAATTCAACCAGCGGACACTTTCATTTCTTAATCAGAGTGAGGTTCCAGCTTAATTCAGTAATCTACACCATCCATAAATAAACAACAGTACCTTGCCAATTCTGAAAACAAAATTATCCAGAATCATGGAAATTAGAATAAACACAATTGAGAATTAACTGAATGACACTTTAAATTTAATCAAGGATATTAAAATGTTGATTATGAAATCCAAAACATAGTTACAAAAAACGAACTTGTTCTCACCTGAAGAGAAGGACCTTAGAATCTTTACTGTGACAAAATAATATCTTTAGTAGTTGATGCTACTATCAGTTTACAGAAACTAAAAGGCATTTCATGAAATTCAGTTATGATATATCATAGTCCTGGTTTTTTCTAAAATATATTTTAAAGTACCATTACAAAATAAAAGTGAGTCTGTCTTAGTACAAAATGAATAATTACACTTTACATCTTCCAGATTACAGTTTTGCAATTCAACAATTGATATATTCCAACATATCATTTCCACAGAATTTGAAAATGTGCAGGAAGAAATGGTGAATAGGTATCTCAATGAGAGATTACAGGAATCTTTCTTTTAATTTTCATTCCAAAGGAACTTGCATATCATTTTAGAGCCTGAAGAGGAGTTTTCAATTCTGGATTAAAAGCAAAACACATCAACTGGTTCTTAATATTCAATCTACCAATGGATGTAAATTGAATAATTTTATTTGAGCTATAATGATCTGAAAGTGTGTGTTGAATCTGGGGTTATTTTGTATGGAAGATGTGACACAAAAAAATTTCTTGGTGATGAAAAAATAATGATTGGTCCATGAGAGTAAAGAAATTACAATTTGGTTAACATTTAAAAAGTAGCAACCAATCTGAAGTACTGATATTTATCAAAGTATTTTTTGATATTGGGGCAGAAAAGGTGGACAGATATATCACCATTATGTGATAGCCACATATAAACACTTCAAATTGAATGAGTAATTATCCACTGCATCCAAAACTATACTTTTGATAGAATAGCTAGTAAAAGGTATTTTCCAATCGAAGATTTTCTTTGTACAATTCAGTCCTTCTTTTGAAATTTAATATTCAAAGCAAATTAATTTCCATTTGTATCAGCAACAAATATTTGATTATTATAAAAACATACCGAACATAACAACTTATTCACATTTGAATACACTTATATTTTTTGAATTGTTGCTATAAAGGATTTAACGCAACGA
>BGPR01001450.1:146785-175510 GCA_013235015.1 Araneus ventricosus
ACCAAATCCAATATTGAAAAGAAAATGGAAGCTACTCTTGATTCTTTGTATAAACTAAATGCTTTTACAGTGGTGGATGCACGGATTGACCATCATATATCAGTAAGATATTTCTGTTGATAGCATTGTATTATCTTTCATAGTCATATTACCATTTCATGTCTGTAACTCTTCTTGTGGGACTATCGAATGAAATTCCCTCTGTTTTATCCAAATTATCCTTTCCCTTCCTTCCCTCTTTTCTTTTTGTACTACAGTAGAATGGCAACATGGAAGAATAGAAATTAATATGGGAAATTGGGTGCAATTGGAGTTTCTTTTATGGCTATCAAAAGAAAAGTAAGCTCTTTTTTTTAATCTCAATTTCTTTGAATAGTGTTGTAAAGTGAAGCGAAATGTAACCCCACCAGGCGGCGATGTTGTGACGTCAACCTGCGAGCTGACTGATATAATGAGAACTACTTGTGATCTCGGCGTTGTTGTACGTTTTATGTGTATCTTTGTATTTGTGTCGTCCATTGTCAATAAACGTATGTGTCTGAAAGGCTTTTAGTCTTATTTGGCCAAAGTACCCAGCATCTGGTAGATGCAAGCCCCATAAGGTTTCTGAACTTCGATTCTATGTTAAATGGTTTTCGAACATAGTGATACCCTCGGCGGGACTGCGAGTACTTTGGATTAGAACTTTTGTGAATTTTGTTCTCGACATGACAATGGATTTGACACTACTGAAAACACAGAGAAAATCTTTCCGTACCTCTTTTACGGTATGTGCTAAGAAAATTGAAGATGAGCTTGTAAAAGAAGCTCCTGAACTGAAGAAACTTTCGATTTTGAAATCGCAGATTAGCGATAAATTTGCACTCTTGGATACGTGCCAAACAGAAATTACGAACCTGATTTTGAAAATTGAAGATGCCGAACAGGCATATGAAGAAGACTTTTTGTCTGTACCGAGCTTTGTTCGCAAATCGAACAATTGTCTTTGAAAGACTCGAGTACTAAAGATTTCTCTGAAAAGAGAAAATTTAAGCTCCCGAAGATTGAGCTAAAGAAATTCGACGGAGATGCTAAAGATTATTTGACTTTCTGGAGCCAATTTCAAAAAATACACGAAGATTCAAGTATACCGAATGAAGATAAATTCCAGTATCTTCTACAAGCTGTTGTGCCAAAATCAAAGGCTGCTCGTGTGGTTGAAAGTTTCCCGGCAACAGCGGATAATTATCAGAAAGCGATTTCGCAGCTTCAGGAACGCTTTGGAAGAGATGATCTATTGGTGCAAATATATGTAAGAGATTTGTTGTCCATGGTCATGAAAAACGCGGCCACCGGACGCTCAAAAACAGATCTTCCAGCATTATATGATGAGTTGGAAGCCAAGATACGAGCCCTGGAACGCCGAGTAAGAACGCAAGAAAAATACGGAGATTTTTTAAGTCCATTAGTGGAGTCCTGCTTACCTGAAGAAGCGTTAGTGGCCTGGGAAAGGAGCCGAAATCATAGCTTGACAGAGACTAAAGAATCCCGAATTTTAGAACAGTTGATGAACTTTCTTCGTCAGGAAGTTAAAGGGGAAGAAATGGCTAATTTAGCACGGACTGGTTTCGCCTCCCACCAGAGTTCTCAACGAAGGACAAATGTGAGACACAGTATTACAAATGTCTTCCTTAACCTATTAACCAGAAAAACTATAAGGGATGAATTTTTTTTTCTATGTGATTAATATTAATTGGACCTATAGAACGTTAATTCATAATAAAATTGACAAAAATTTCTTTACCTTTTGAAAATTTGAGTGTTGCTTTCACCCATACAGTAAAAAGGAATAGATCGTCTTAAAAATTCGTAAGATAATTGGCAATTCCATATATTTATAATTTTTATTGCTGCATAATGACAGATATTGAAATCTCATATAAAATTAAATTTTGATACTCTTGTAGATTTATCATCATATTTTAATGTGATTTGATATGATTACAATCATACCTGAATGTGAAATTATTATAATAATCTGAAATGTTAATTATTTTAGTCTTTTCGAGAGTCGTTGGTTGATATAATTCTGAGCAAAGATGAGGTCAACCGATCAAGCAAAGATGATGAAAATAACGTTAAACTGGGCATTCAGAAACACTGGAAGCAGTTATGTAATAACCATTGTGTGCTGTGTTGGACTTTTAGTAATGTTGATGACAGGTAAAGGTCTTATTAAAGCATATTTTTTAAAATGGCATTGCTTTGCTTATTCTGAAATTTCATTTATCTCATTGCTGTTCATATAATTATTACTTGACTAATGGTTGCAGATTTCTTTGGATATCTGGTTATTATTCCTTCTCTTTAAATTCGTAATGTAGAGCATCTGCCAGAAGGGATTAAATTTATGTTGCCATTGCATGTTTTCGATAAAAATCTCATGTGAAGATCATATAGAATTATATATATTGAAAAAATATAGTTTTAGTTCATTTGTTAAACAATTTCTTAAATTAAATCTTTTTAATTTAATTTTGTTTTGAAGTATATATCTGTCTATGTAAATATTAGTTATTAAAATTTCCAAGGTTTTGAAATTCTTCTGAAAATACTTGAAAAGTTTTTCTCTTTTTAATCACAGATTTTTTTTTTTTACAAATCTTGCATAGCATATATACAGCATAAAATGTCTGGAACTTCATGACTGAGATGCATCAAAATTCCAAATTACCTAACTAGTTTAGTTTTTTTTTTTTTTCCAGAAATGTTATACAAAAGAGAAGCAGTTACTTCTTCATAAATAATTACATTATGCATGTAATTTTGGATACATATTCATTTTCAGCATCTACTTCCCAAACTCTACCCAGCAGGGATAATCATCTATGTTTAAAGACTGAACCTTTTGCATATGGAAGAAGTACGTGCATGCCTCGTTTACGACACCATATTTTGACAAACACTAATATCAGCTGCCTGCACTCGTATACTTGTGGAAGGTTGTGCTGCAAATCTGCTTAAGATGAGCTTTTTCCATTTCTGGCACCTGCTCAATTTGCTGATATCCCATATTTCGCTTTGAGGTAGCAGACAAGCCAGTTTTCCATATCTTCTATCAACACTGTTGAAGCTAGGATGAGTTAGTATTTTATGCCTGAGAAATCATTCATAGTACACTCTCCATGCTTCTTATCTATTTCCATATGCTTGACTCTACATTAAATTTGCATTTGGCAATTTATTGTTTGTGTAATTTACCATAGCCCTCATAAAATCAGTTTAGACAATTTTATGTTGGTATTAATATGAAGCACTGAGGATTTAGTGCTTTTATAACATTTGCTTTGTCTGGTTTTCTACTGAACTTTGATAAGCCTATCAGATGTGACTGTCTATGCTTCTTCTTTTGACTCAAAATTTGAATACAGTAAATGCTTAGTGGTGATGTTCAGGCAATATGCTACTTCTTCAGCATGAAAGAAATTATATCAGACTACATATTGTAACGAAATTGTCTTGTGGTGTACGTGAATGCAATCCAATAAGCAGGATTAAAAAAATAAAGCTCTTTATTTTGCAAATATTCCAAGCAAAGAAACGTAGCACAAGTATTAAAACAGCACTTGTAAAAATTCACAACAGAGACTACCAATAAATCTCAAAACAGAGCTCAAAGGTTTCTTGTTAGCTCACCTTTAGGTTTCTTGTTAGCTTCACTTTTGCTTAATGATCAAATTCCAACTGACTCTTCTTGGCTTGAGAGCTTGCCTTTATACTTTTCAACAGAAAGTGACTTCATTATGTAGGAAGTGACGTAATCTCCAGAAAGTTCATGAAACCAGTAGAAATAGGTGGAAAGTTCTAGGTCCTTCTAGAAAATTCCCTTTGTCGCCAAGATTAGCATCTCAGGGAAATGACTTTATAGCTTTGTAACACTTATACACTTGTTTATACTTATATTTGTTCAGTGTTTTTTAAAATTACTCTTTTCTGATGCTCAGAGGGGAATGTAACATCCTCATCCTCTTATTCTGTCAAAAAAGTTTACTAACACCTTATATATATTAAATACATTGAAAAAAGTTTCAGAACATTGCATTTAGTACTTAATCAACCTGAAAACATTTTACATTGCTTTCTGCTTTGAAAATATGTATCATCGTCTTATATATGACATGGTGCTTGTTATGTTGACTGTCATCATATATTGTATTTAAGTTATTTGGTTAGTATGATATTAAAATGCTTAAAACGATGCACAATGTTTCTTTCTTTCCAATTTTAGGACAATTTACAATCCTGTACTAAATATGTGGATTTCCAATCAGCATATACAATGTTTTCAAAGAGTAACTGTTCATAAATCTCATACTTTTTCTGTTGATGATGAATTCCAGAAAGAAATTAAGCCCAAGGAAAACTTCACAGTTACAGTAAGCTTTGAAATTCCTGAATTTTCCTGTGAGAACTTAGCAGTTGAGGCTGTTTTATCCTGGTACATTGGCTCAAATGCTGAGTTTGAAAATGAATTGTATTTACCTCTGAAGGAAAAGATACTAGCTCAACAGCAAATGTGTTTGCAAACAAATATATCTTCAGATGAGATTTTCACTTCAGGATTAATAGGTAACTTATCAAATCATTCTTATTTCTTGTTACTATTTTTGTGTCTGAAATTTGTATCTAGATTGAGAAATTCTTTTTTTTTTTTTTTTTTTTTTATTTAACTTTTTTTTCCAATCTAAAATCTCAGTAACTAGAATGTGTGCTTTTGATTAAAAAACAAAATGGCATAAGAATGTGTAGAGTGATTCACTGGTTGTAAAAATATTGCAAATAACTGCACATCTGATTTTAGACCCAGATGTCCAATATCAGGTATGCTGTTATTTGAATCCTTTAGTTAAAAATATTTACTGAAAAAAATAATAAAGATCATAATAAATGTTGTTATTTTTCGTCTTTTTTTTATTTTATAAATATTTCTGATTTTCTTATTCAAAAATTTGTGTATTATATATTATTACTTAAAAATATACACTCTTAATATCTTCAAATTTATGAATGAAAGTGCATGGTGTTTTATTAAAGTATTTTTGGGCCTTTGTAGCCTCAAGGCAGAGTCTCAACTTTGGTCTTGAGTTTAAGATTCAATTCCGTGGAACATCTGCCAATATACGGCCCTGGTTAAATTTTTTGAGAGTCTAATATCCTAGTGTGGTGTGGAAATTTGAAGATGGGAGTGCTGCTCAGGTGTCATTCTTATCATCTGCCCATGGTGCAAGATTATGAGGTTTTCCTCAAAATACCCCTCATGTAGCTTGAAAATGAAATGCTAATCCAGTAAAGCTAAAGCATTTGTATTGTATCCATAGGCCAATCAGTTTTTCTATGCTCAAAAGTTTCCTGCAAGTCTCACTTGCTGTAGTTAATGTTGCAGATTTTTTTAGGGGGGTTAACGGGGGAGGATCCCCCCAAAACAAAAGATGACTATGTAAGCCTGGTTATGAAAAGGTTTGCATCCAAATATTCGTGAAAATTGAGCAACAACTTTAGGTATAAAAAAATTAAGAAAGTATTTGTAAAATATTAATGGAACACACAAAGATAAATTTCAGTTAGCTGGCGCATGACATCTAGTCCGCTGCCTTGTGTATTGTGCAGCTAAGTAAGTAGTTTCAAGAGTGACGTCATCTGGAGGAATTCGCGATCACCACAGTATTCCCCCCCCCCCATAGTTGTGCAGCAGGCACTGGAGTTAGAGATAACAAGGGTCAAAGTGTGCCCGACGACCAGATCTCGTCACATAAGATGGTGTAGTGGAATTTGGAGGTGACACAGGACTCGATGGAGAAGGTTCAGGTACTGACTCCGTTGAAGATGGAACTGCCACTGGTGGTAACAATATGGTTGATGCAGATGACTGATGAGAGTTCTTGAAGAACGCAACCTTTACATGATCAATGTTGATTGTAGACTCTTGCCGAATGTTTCATCAGTTCATCTGAATATACGGTAAGGACCATCGTACAGTGCTTGTAGTGGTTTCTTAACTGCGTCGTGGCGCACTAATACATGTGTGCAAGTCCCTAAAGTTGGATGCACGAACACTTTTTGTCTGTCATGAGATGCAGTTGAAACAGGTTTAAGTTGATCCATCACAGTTCATAAATTTTTTAAGAACTGGTGAGGTTCAACGTTAAGTGAAGGGGTTTCAAAAAATTCCACTGGTAATTTCAGGGTTGAACCATAAACTAGTTTGGCTGATGTGCACTGTAGATCCTCCTTTAATGCTGTTCTGAGTCTGAGCAAAACCACTGGAATGGATTCGGTCCATTTCGTGGTTGCATGACATCTGAGGCTTTGCTTTAAAGATCGATGAAAGCGCTCAACAATCCCATTGCTGGATGGGTGGTAAGGGGTCGTCCTGATCTTTTGGATGCCCAAAAGTTTGCTTAGCAAGGAAAACAAGTTGCTTTCGAATTGTCATCCCTGATCCTTTGTGATGATTGAAGGTAAGCAGAAGCGTGAGTTCCACTGACTAATGAATGCACATATAATAGTTTCGGCGGAAATGTCGGAGATGGGAAGTGCCTCAGACCATCGTGTTAAACGGTCTATGCAGGCAAATAGGTATTCACAGTTGTCTTTAGGCAGAAGAGCTCCTACAAGATCCAAGTGAACATGATCAAATTTCGCCAAAGGTAGATGGAAAGACTGAAGAGGACTGTTGGTATGTCTGATTACCTTGCATGTTTGGCAATCTAGACATGAATGGGTCCAGTTGGAAATGTCTTTTTGCATAGATGGCCATACGAATCTCTCCCCAATCAGATGTTTAGTGGCACAGATACCTGGATGAGAGAGGTTGTGCTAAGATTGGAAGACTGTCTTTCTGAAACTTGCTGGTACATAAGGCCTGACTATGTCATTCCTGATATCACAGTAGAGTTTCGATGAAGTGGGGTCAGTCAAGAGAGGTTTCAAAAGAAGTGACAGCTCTTTCTTTCATAAAAGGGCCTGAAGTTCTTCATCAGAAGCCTGTGCATTTGCCATGGCAGAAATGTCTACTTTTGGTAAATGCACGCCGTTAATACAGGATAAAGTGTCGCCGACGGCGTTTTTTGAACCCGGTATGTGTCTTATATCGGTGTTGAATTGAGAAATGAAGTCAAGGTATCTTAGATGTGTTGGAGAAGAAGAATCATATTTTTTGGCAAAAGCAAACATTAGAACTCAGTGGGCAGTGAATATTATGAAATTTTAACTTTCCAATAAGTGTCGGGAAATGTTTTATGGTTGCATATATTGCCAGAAGTTCCCTATCATACGTACTATATTTACGTTCTAAAGATGAAAGTTTTCGCGAATAGAATGCAAGTGGATAACTACAGAACCATTACTAAATTACGAATTTCTCTTTTTCATTGATTATGTCTAAAAAGTTTTTCTGTTGCACACAAGTATTAATAATGCTAGTTTTTAGTTACATTATTTTAATCCTGTCATAAGGTGGAGCTATTATAAATTGTAATTACATATTTATTTCTGTTGTTACATAAAACAGCTGAAAAAGTTTTTTTTTCCATTTCTTTTCTTTATGTTTAATAATGTTTTATTTACAAACTTTAATTACTTTCATAAACTGGTTTTAAATTTTTTTTTATGAAATTTTTAGTTAAATGTGTACTTTGTTGGCATTATATCATTGTTCTGAACCTGTTTAAAGAAAAAAATTTTAAGGCTTATCAAATTCTGATTTCTTTATTTGTTTATAGATATTTCTACTTATGAAGATTTAATGTGTGTAAAGATTTTGCAACAAAGGAGTGTCTTTATTATCCTAAGTTTGATGACTGATCTATGTAACTTTGGAGACCTTGTTATTTCTTCATGCCCATCCAACAATTTACTTCTTCTAATGTCCTCTGGTACAAAAATATTGGTTTTTAATAAAGCTAATCATCCTTTATATGGTGCGCATATTGCATTTAAAACAGTGAGTCAAGCTTCAGTAGAAGTTGAAGTTTTCACTAAGTAAGAATACTTTTTGTTATTATATTTTTAATTCATTGTTTAGCTTTTGTTATGTTGTTGTTTTAAGGTTCAGATGTATTTTATAACTTATAAATTATAAGTGTGGGTTCAAGCATATCGGCATCCAGTTTTTAGATTAGTAATCTCTATTTTAAGAATATTTGTTGGAAGTTAAATATTTACATAGCTATTTACAAAGAAAAGCATAAATGTGTGTTGAATCCCGCCCACAACTCCCACCACTCTGTAGAGAAATGTCTAAGAAAAGGTAAAAAAAATTTGGAAAATGAAGAGGCATACGGTTTTAATCTGTTATTTGCTGTGAAAAAGGTTTTTTTCTGTGTTTATTTGAAGTCTGCTTTTACTAGTCAAATACTTCATAATTGGATTTTAAAACAGACACATAAAACATTATCATAGATGTAAAGTTTGTATATTCTTTGCTACTTTTATTAAAACATTCCACTACAGCCTGCATCGTGTTACAATTTATCATATTTTACCCTTTTGCATTTTTTAAAGTTATAAATCAGTCTTTTTGACACAATCAATTCTAAGAAAATTGATTTAACTTCACATTTTTGATTCACTATTTTGCTTCCATTGATACTCATTCATTATTCATATGGATGAATAAAGCACTGAACTGTCTCCATCTCTTGAAGTAAGTATCTGCTAATTAGAAGCAAAATACATCTAAATAGTGGGGGAACAACCATAAAAATCTTAAAACTGATTGCTGCAATAATTTCTGTCAGCCATGACTTATTCAAAAATTTAATAAAATGGTTTATCTCAATACCTCCAAATGAAAAAAATATCCTACTTGCTTTTTGCTCAAGAAAGTATTAAGTTCAAGAATAAATCAGAAAATTTTGTAATTTGTGACCAGTAATACAAATATGATTGGTTTAGTTAGATTAATGTCCTGTTTTGTGGCTATGCAAGGACTGTTTCAGATCAAATAACAACAACGCTTGATCTAGCACTCGCCTCTGCAATCTTCCACATCAACGGGAAATATCGTTTAGCCAAAAGTCACTAAGTGAATAACTGTAGTTTCAAGATGTGATCAATTTAAACTTAATTAATTTTGAGTCGTTATGATAAACAATAAAAATTTACGAATTTCTATCTCCTACAGTTGATTTGCTGATGTTTAAACACTAGCCACTCGCCTCTGCAACCTTCCACATCAGCGGGAAATATCGTTCAGCCAAAAGTCACTAAGTGAATAACTGTAGTTTCAAGATGTGATCAATTTAAACTTAATTAATTTTGAGTTGTTATGATAAACAATAAAAATTTTACGGATTTCTATCTCCTACAGTTGATTTGCTGATGTTTAGACAACAAGTTTCTATCACGAAATAAATAATTGCAAATTCTAATTGACTGCAGTAGTCCATCGAAAGGTTTTTGTGCACTCAGTGATTTCTGCTTGAACGACGATTTTTTTTCACATTTAAAACATTAACCTTGGCATTTTTCACATTTAAAACATTAACCTTGGCATTTTTCACATTTAAAACATTAACCTTGGCATTTTTCACATTTAAAACATTAACCTTGGCATTTGTTTAAGTATGTATTTATATCTACTTATTTCTTAATATCTGTTAAATATCTTGGTTTGAAATTTTGATATTTGTATGGTCATTTTCATTTGTCTTGGTATCATCTTACAATCCATAAATTTTTTGCTCTTCTCAGAAATGAAAAGGAAACAGCATTGGTTGAGAAGTATTTATATCAAAGATTACCTTCAGATGTATTAATTCTTGCGAATGGAATTTCGTCTGATGAAAGCATTCAGTTGAAACAACAGGCAGTGTGCTGCATGAAAGATGAACTTGATTTATTACTCTCTATGTTAAATATTCATAATGTGCAAGGACCTGCTGAAAAATTCGATGTTCAGCCTGGTACTGTAGTAATATCAAAAGAAAAGTTTCTAAGGATAAGAAAAGCTCTTCTTAAAAAAGAATGCAGAACTGATAATGTTATGCAAATATTAAGTAGAATAAATTTCTTCAGAAAAAATGAATAATTGCGTGTTTCGAAGCTTGAAATCTAATTGTCTGTATGTATGTAAATATTGAATGTAATTTTTATATTTCATAAAGTATGTGAAGAAAATTTCAATAAATTATTTAATATTAAATTGTTATGTGCATTGATTACATTGAATACACTGCAAAGTTTAGTTTCAAAAATCTACATTGCTTTAGTCCAACTCAAGAATGTTATACAGTGGAAGCTACGGATGGCATTCTTCCGCCGAGTGAAATAGTCCTGCAATCATCCTAATGTATTTAAAAGTAATTGACATATTTGAACAGAATTTTATTTTAAATAACAAAAACCGATATTCTCTGCAATAAAAATCGATTTTCAAAACGTACATTATTTAATTTCATAACTCTTTTTTTCCCACCTTGTGTCTGAAATTACTGGAACCAAAATTACCTTCAGCATTGCGGAAAAGGCTTTTTTTTTTCCCCTGACTCTTCGGAGTTTGGCGAGTAATCTCTCTTGGTTCTGGCGTGATTATAATTACTCAGAAAACGTAACAGAATTTATTGCTGTTAAGTAATTTCTTATTTTATCATTTTTATATGGTAGAAACTACTAAAATATTGCTGCTTTTGCAATTATTTATTGATCTTGTCTTTTTTCAGTATTTGCATCATTTTTTGTACATATATATGAGAAGTTCTTCAAATTTTGGGTGTTTGTAGAGGCATTACAAGAATTTTTCACAGACAATTAACGGAATCTCTTCTTTATTGAAGTACCATAAAGATGTTTAAATGATTTTATCATGGATCATTTTTACAAGTCCCCACCATGATCATACTGACGAACAACGCTGGCCGTGTGTCGCTTGGCAGTTCAAGTCAGAGCAAAAAAGGGCAGTTAACGATGCGCAGAAAGGTTATATAGTAGAAGAAGGGGATTTTCCCGATAGACCCGCGGCTCGAAGTGGAAGTACGCTTATTACGATGAAAGTGGAAGTAATTAAAAATGAGGTATCGTTTAAACTAATTATAGCAAGTTAAGAAATTAAAATATTACATATATGTGATATTTTAATTTTTTAACTTTCCTAAATAATCTTAACGACACCTCATTTTAAATACTTCTACTTTCATCATATTTAACGCACTACAACTTTCTTTTCAAATCACGAGTTCTAAAGGGGAAAATCCCTTTCCTGGGTACTTAAGCGTTCTGCGCATTCATTTCTGCCCTTTTTCACGCCAGCATGTAAGCTTTCAACAACAACGCGCCGCTCGGGCGTAAACTTCTAAATACTGGTCATGGAGCTATGTAAAAATTAAGTGCTTTACCTATGAAGAAATAACGCCTGATGCCTAAATAAAAGAAGATTTAAACAAATATCGTCTCTTCCTTGATGACAATGAACTGCCTTTCACCTTTTTAAAGCCTGATCTTTCATATATATATATAACAATATGCCTTAAAATAAAATTGAAATATGAAAGTGATGCAAAAAACTCAAAGAAATCAAATGAAAATAAAAAATATATAATAAAAAGAGTACAAATGAGAGAGAGAGAGAAAATATTGAAAAAGATGAAAAGTAAAACAAAAGGGTTGCGTTATTGGCGTTTTCTCCAATATTAAAATAATTTTCCCAACATTAAAAAAATGCTGAAACAAATTTCATTTAACCATAGCTTATTATTCCCGCCTAAATTGCGTCGATTAATCAGTTCCAAAACGTAGGAATTTGTTTCGTTTACGATTCAGTTGCTTTTAAGATGCGAAACTGGATTGGGATGGATTTCTGTTTCTGTACATCTAATTTATTTACATTCTTGGTTAGAATGTATGCACACATTATTAATTATGTACATAAAGAAATTTTCAAAAGCATCATCTGCCGCTCTTTTACCCCACAATCCTGATCGTCCATGGCTCTCTGCATGATCATCCACTCAACCTCTTACGTCAGTGCACCCTCTTTTGCACCCCTCTTTCCCCAGTCTTACAGTGGTGGTCAGAGAAAGGTTTGGGATGGTTGTCCGTATTTTGCATTTTATATGTTTGGCTTAATCTGTTTATCTATAAAAAAAAAACTAAATGTTAAACTCTAGATTTAACGAATTCAATTGTGCAAAAGTCTATCCGAAAAATATTTGCATACAATGAAAAATATTTAAAATATAATAGGAAGCTTTCGGTTATGCTGGATAATATAAAACATTCAATGTACATACCTTAACTTCTCAAAACTCCATATTAGAAGAATGAAAAAAAAAGTTTTACTGAATATATAATTCAAAATTAAAGTTCGATTATTCATTGTAAATATTTTATTTTTTTTATGAAATTCCCTTTTAATAAAAAACTTATGCATCCTTTATTTGAAGATAACATGAAAGCATGGTTGGTGTAATCAATTCTTTTTTTTTTTTTGCATAGAATCTTCTGCTGTATACAATTTTAAATATAGTGTCAAGTTTCTACTACTGATATTTCTCAGGCGTCCTTTAATTAATAATGCACAAATTATCTACTTAAAAACAATGTAATAGTAAAAAAAAGAGTCGAAGCTTTTTGAGAACGAAACGTAGGCGCACACTAAGCGAAACAAATCTACTTCTGGTTGTTGGCGAATTCTAATAGAAATTAACCCCAAGACGCATAGGAACACGAACTACGTCATTCATCGGTGCAGCGCCGGAAGTATAGCGTAATCTCTGTTAGCTTCTTAACCTGTCTTTGAGTATAGACTGTTCTTTAACTTTGACAGAAATTTCTCAAGCCTTTCCAGTACATTTCTTTTTAAATGTGAAGAAGTTTGGTGGGAATAAAAAGAAAAAATGCTTTTTTATGTAGAACAACAATTTTGCATTCTTTATTTTTACTAACGGTTCTGAAGTACTATATTTTCCACACTGCATCCTTTTTCTTCAAATTAAGTTGCAAAACTATAAATGAGCCTTCTTTTTATGTAAGAAATTTTCTAACACAGTTTAAAATAAAATTAATGACATATAATTCCATTTACAAAGAGTGACAATGAAAATGCACACAGCTGCCACATTTTAGAGGCGGAGCTACCGGGGGGCAATTGCCCTCCCCCCCCTGTCGGCGAGAAATTAAGACTACGTTTCACACATGCTCACTTTCGTCGGCAAAAGTCTTTGCGATTTTGGGAGATGTTGAGAGCAGGATATCAAAGAATCTAATAAGCTTAATCCCATCTTTAAGTTATTATATAATAAACGGTTGAGATAAGCGATTTGAGGACTGATTAACGGTTAAGTGAACAGAATGATCGACAACCTTTTAAATTGTCGTCCATTCGGCCAGTAGTTCGCACCACATTTGATAAAATAACATACAAGGCGACAAGTGAATCAGATGTCGCATTTTGCCGACTGTTTTCAGTCGTTCGGCGAGAGATCAATAAGACGCGCGCGCGGATGAAAATGTGTATGTTTTGTTTTTTCTATCGACAGTTTCGATCACTTTTCGGCGGAATTGTTAGGTAAAATTAAAGTATCTGTATTGCACAAGAGTGTCGTGGTTATACATAGTGGTCTTTCCTCTCAACTGCCATTTTCATTCGGCGTGGAATTTTTCGGCCCATAGACATCTTAAAATAAAATCTATTAACGACCACTCAAACTCCTCTGAGCAGTCGACTTTATCGGGCGCTCAACTTCAATAAAATGCTTTCCTTTCGTCTCTCCGACAGTGCACATTTTATAAAGAAAAAATGGAGGAAAGAAAGAAAAAAAAACCATACACTCAAAAACAACACTGGAAATGAGATAGAAATTAATCATTCCTTTCCCAATGTTAAGGGGGAAATGAATTTCGAACTCTACCGGGTGTGGGCATTAAAGAGTTCATTTGTGCCTTCCAGGTGCTGATTCGAACTCTGCCAAAAAATTTGTTAATATGGTCGCAGCCATCAGCGAATGAAACTTTCAGCTCAACGACTTCAGGAAAAATAGACAATATTATTGCCTTACCTCAACAACTACCGACGAAACAATTATAGATATATTTTTACAATTAAAAAAAATTGAAAAGGTGATCTCCGAAAGAGCTGAAAGACAAATTTTGTCTTTTTTTCTAAAAACAAGAAAAAAAGAAATATATATAGAGAGAAATTTTCGGATAAAGTACTTTTTTCTTTGGATAATTTTTTAAATTAGATTTATCAAAAATAACGAATTAGGTCTTATTTAAATATTTTATACTCCCATTCCCAAACATTATAACCTTTTAGAGCGACCAATTTTCCTTGGAACAGTGGGTGACCACTAGAGAGGTTTCGGCCCTCTTCGACTAGCTTGTTCGTCGGGAATATAAATTCAGTTGAATCTCATGTGCTTAATTTTATTTTCATAGTTCCCTTAAAAAAGCAATTTTAAACTTCAAATTATTATAGACACTTAATCCTTGTTCTTTTAGTAGCTTTGCTTCTGTTCTGTTCAATGTCTACATGAACGTCCCTAATGGAGTCAAGCAACTGCATGTGTCATCTGACATCTAATTGCACGTCGTCGGCACCTTTCTTATTCCTTATGCAAAATACGCATTCGATTTCAGTGAGAAAATGACGCGACAAGTTTTGTCTTGCAGCATGCTAGCTGGATTAAAACATGCTGATAGAAAGAATTAAAACATTACACCCATAGTCATTGAGCTTACTAAATATGTTTCAAAATATAATTATTACCTTAGAGGACTTCGTTTACAGATTTCACAGAAAAATTGATGAAACAAAAAAGAAAGTAAAATCCATTAGGACATTATCTTAGCTTTCAATAATGGAAGTGAAACACGGAATTAAATTTTATTTGTGTAAACACTAGCAACGGTTTGAATCAAATTGCAGCAATGAAAAGTATTGTTTTAAATTACGCCTAAAAATATTTTTACAAATTTATTAGAGAAAAAAATACTTTAACTTCATTGATAAAATTTTTTAAAAAATGAGTTTTTAAATTTTCAAATGGTGGCTGGTACTGATCAAAATTATTATTTCAAACTTGCACAATATACTTGGAGCATTCTGATTTGTTAACTATGCTTGCAAAGTTAGATGAATTGGTAAAATCGGTCCAGTTGTTGAGACTAGAAACACAATCAATTTTTCCCTTCCCAGAAAATAGTGTTTTTGCGATTTTTCTCGAAAATGAAGAATTTAGATGGAGAAGCGACCATTGACGATGTATCTAGGGTCGTGATCTTTCATATAAAATAAAAATTGGAGAAATCGATCCAGTTGTTTGGGGACTCTCTCGAGAGTTTTTCCCATTGAGAATGTGCAGTGAAATAGTGTTCTTAGGATATCTCTCGAAAATGGAGGGTGATGAGGGATAGACAATCTTTGATGACATTTCTAGGGGTCATAAGCTTTAATATGAAATAAATAGTGTCAAAATCGGTCCATTGGTTAGGGCTGAGGATTGGTCCTTTGGTTTTTCAACTTATTTTAAATATATAGACTAGCCGCATTCGGCGACCGACTGTTCGTCCGTAATATTAGTAGAGTAGCTTGCAACTTGGTGGAATGAATTGGCGGCTGAGGGACTCAGCCAAAATTTTATTTTGCAATATATTTCGAAAATTCTTATTTCTCCTATAAAATCTGCATTTGATTTCAACATTAAAATGACGCAGCACATTTTATAACTAGCGGCATGATAGCTGGATTAAAACATTCCAAAAAAATGAAAAGATAGCAACCATAATCATTCAGCATAATGGATATATTTCTTCATATACCTAATATGTCAGAGAGCTTGGTTTTACAGATTCCACAAAAATTTTGATGAAATAAAATATGAAAGCAAAATGTATTAGGATATTGCCTTAGCTTTAGAAAGAGAAACACGCAATTAAATATTTCTTTAAACAATGAAAACGGTTTGAATTGCGTTACAACATTGAAAAGTATTGTTGCAAAATGTGTCAAAAACATTTTTAAAAATTTATTAAAATTAGAAGAAAACTTGTAAGGCATATCATTAAAAAGATGAGTTTTTAAATTTTCAGATGGTGGCTGGTACTGATCGAAAATACTATTTTAAACTTGCACAATAAACGTGGAGTATTCTGATTTGTTAGCTATGCTTGCAAAATGAGATGAATTGGTAAAATCGGTCCA
The DNA here is from genome assembly GCA_013235015.1 of Araneus ventricosus. Taxonomy (NCBI): domain Eukaryota; kingdom Metazoa; phylum Arthropoda; class Arachnida; order Araneae; family Araneidae; genus Araneus; species Araneus ventricosus. The sequence continues at coordinate 162,966 of BGPR01001450.1, forward strand.
GTTGTTGAGACTGGGAAAACAGTCAAGGTTTCCTCTCCTAGAGAATGTATAATGAAGTAGTTTTTTTACGATTTTTCTCGAAAATGAAGAATTGAGATGGAGAAGCGACCATTGATGATGTATCTAGGGTCGTGAGCTGTCATATAAAATATCATTGAAAAGGTAATTTTTTGAACTTTCAGATGGCGTAAAAATGATTTTCGTGCTGTAATATTTTCTGAAGTTATTAATGGAAAACACAAAAATTTCTCTTAATTTTTAATTAATTAAAACCTAAATAAGATTGCAACAAAGGGCTCCGAGGTGCACATTCTCACCCTCCAAAGTAAGTTTATGCCGAATTTCGTTGATTTAGGTCCAGCGGTTTGCCCTGTAGAGAACACACTCCTTTATTATTATTAGAGGTATGAAGATATGCATTTATAGGTTTAAAATTTGTTAATAATTATTTTCTCTCGTTTCGGGTAATATTTTATTTTGTTATGAGATTTAAATAATAGTCTGCAAATTTTTTCCAATATCAGTGCGCTACATTTTATTTCCTAAGAGATTTATGTCATAATTCTTAATTTTCTATTATTGCTTGTCGTTCAGTCAGACAATAACAAATTACCGACATTATACAAATAGCTAAATCTTCCAAATAATTAATTATTATAATCAAATTCGCTAATTAATACTTAATTACCCTTAATTAAATATAAAATTAATTATTTTCTGTTATTTTGAAGTTACCTAAATTAGAAAAACTTTGCTTGCCCCCCCCCCCTTCGGACAATTTCTGGCCCCGCCTCTGCCACATTTGTACATATTTTGTCTCTCTCTTGTATAGTTAACGTTGTAACGCTATCAGCAGAGTGTAAAATGGAGTGGTTTATTTATTACTGTATTGTAAACAAAGACGGCTTGTGCATAAGTACTGCAGCAGCCACAGCATTTTTCGTTGCGTAAATTTAATTGTTAATTTATTTTATTTTGCACTTCATTTTAATAAAACTATCAACAATCTAACACAATTTTATGTTAAGAGCTGTCAATCTTCAAGTGAAATGCGGGGAAAAACTGAAACAGAAAACTGAGTCCCCTATTCGATTTTTTCACTTTCCGAAGACAATGCTCCTCTGCGTGGAGGAGACGATAATTACACAAGAGAGAACTGCGATTTCTTCCAGTGCCGAATTCCCCATGTGCAGTTACAGAGAACAGACTTTCCCTACAGTATTTTTAAGCTAAAAGAGGTACTGAGAAGATAGGCAGTAACAGTGATGCTAAAACAAAGTTTTTAACGTTTTCCACCGCTAAAGGCTCCTAAAATTTGAAAGTAAGTAAGGAAACGAAGGATAATTAATGATAAATAAAAAGTTAATTGAAAATAAATTTGTATAGTAATTAAATTTGAATGAGATTTCTTGCAATCCGAATGATTTTTTCGATAATTTTTAGTTACAAATGTTGATGAATCAGAAAGGAAGCGAGTTCAAAATTTCCGTTACCCCAGTATTATTCTGTATAAGCCTATTTGGGGTCGTGAATTATAATTTATTAAGCCTCAACTTCGAATAAAACACTGTTAGCTTCAAGTAACGGAATTTCTTGGCGAATTTAAATAAGTGTATTCCCATTTAAAAAATATCACAGTGCATCTTTAGATAATTAAGTAAGAGAATATTTTTTCCCTATCGTGGTAATTCCTATTACTATATCGGGGCCTGAATTCTGATTTTTAACATTAAAAAAGAGTAATGCTTTCTGAGGCACAATATATGAATTGGCATTGGCTACATGTACGTTTCAACTGATAAAACATTTTTCATTAGTCAAACAAGCATCAAGGTAAAAGTTTTTGTTCTTTTCAATGGAAACGAAACAAGGATGGATTTTATTTTTTTTAAGTAATTTTTAATGATACTAATAAATAACATTCAATTATGCTTATTTTTATATTAGTTCTATCATGAAATATTTTCTTGTTTATTGGTAAGAAAATTATTTTAATCCTGTAAATCCGTCGGAAAATAGGGGTTTTCTGTGCAAAAGGTCGGGTAGTTTTGATTTTTAGATATGCTGTTAGTGCTGGGCGCGTGTCGTAAAATCTAAGTTTTCGACCTCGTCGCGCCAAGGCGCGCCACTTGAACAAAACATCAAAATTTTGGATATTTTCTAAATTTTTTCACAATATCTCCAGAACGGTTGGTTTTATAGAAAATATTATCCTTCACAAATTTAAAGTAGAGTAAATTTGTCACAGTTTGAGCCCAAAATCATTTCTGTAACTTAAATAGTAACCGAGACACAGGCTTCCAGAAAATCACGATTTTCTCAAAAATTTATGAAAATTGTTATTTTTCGTCAATTTTTGTTGAATATGTACTAAACTAATATAAGGTGGTTTACTCAACACATGAAATTCCCCATAAATGATGTGCTGATGTCAATAAGCGGTGGTGTAGTAAGAACGACGGATGTTAACTGCCACTTGTGTCACTAAATTGGTTGCGAGGGAATCTCCAGAATTGTTGGCGGCAACTTCGGAAACGTTAAATGCAAGCGTAAAGATAAAGTCATTACACTTGCTTCTGTTAACAACAGTGCTAAAATTGGGAAAGAAAAATTACTGTGTACCCACTAACCCTCTTCCACAGAATTTGTGTCGCTAAACAGTCAGATGAAGACTTGAAAATGTTTTTCAGATTTGAACTGTCACCTTTCCCTTTGTCACTGTTTAATGAAGAGGGAATGCGAAAGGCAACTAAACCCACCAACCAAAATTGATGCTGTCCAAGGTAAAAATAATTTTGTAGCTGTGGATGGAGGCCACTTACTTCACAAAGTTGTTTGGCAGCGGAACATGAATTTCGGGAACATTGCTAAGAGTTATCTGATATACTTACAAACACATTATGGATCGAACGTAGCCGTAGTGTTTGATGGATATCCTTCTGATGTGAATGGAAAGAGCACCAAAAGTGCAGAACGCATTCGACGAGCAAACTTATATTCATCACATGAGATAATCTTCAATGAAGCCATATGTCCAGAAATTTCTCAAGAACAATTTTTAGCAAATGAAAGTAACAAGGTGCGTTTCATTGACCTCTTGAAAAAGTTTCTATAAAAAGCAAATGCAACAGTTAAACAAGCAGTAGAGGATGCAGACGTACTAACTGTTGAAACTGCTGTTTCTATTAAATCTCAGAATGACAATATTTTCATGGTTGGTGAAGACATTGACTTTTTAGTCCTTCTAACGGGGTTAGCTCCAATGAAAGAGAACTTGTACTTCCGAAAATGTGGAAAAGGGAGCACGCCTGATGTATTATACTCCACAACGTCATTTAAATTCAAATTCTGCAGAATGATTTTTTTCATTCACGCTTTCAGTGAGTGCGATACTACAAGTGCACTATTCGGCCATGGGAAAACTAAATTTTGCTCTCTTTTAGAAAAAAAACCCGACACCTGGAAGAAAAAATACAAGTATTTTTCAACTCTGAAGCTACCATTGACCAAGTGGCTAGGGCAGGCGAAACTTTTCTGATTCATTTATATGGAGGTAACCCCAGAACCTCTGCATGTGTTCTCAATCACTTGCGCTACACGCTATTTACCCAATCAGCAATTAAAGCAAGGTCCACTCTAGCACGTTTACCCCCAACCGTAGATGCAGCACGATTTCATGCCTTAAGATCTTACCTTCAGATACAGAAGTGGCTAGGACATGAGAAAAATCCTCTTGAGTGGGGCTGGGTACCTACCCGATTCGGCCTCTCCCCACACAAAATGGAAAGAGATGTAGCTCCTGAATCCCTCTTGAAAATTATATCTTGCAACTGCAAGAAAGGGTGCAAGAATGGTTGTGGTTGCCGGAAAGCAGGTCTTATATGTTCTTTCTGTGCACTTGTTCTCTGGGAGAAGCTTGCGAGAACGTGTCAGACATCAATCTACTTGAGGACAGCATTGGAGATGAAGACGACAAGCTATCGTCAATAAATAACTTTGTATACGAAGATATAGAAGATTTAAATCTTCAGCTGGATGAAGAGGACAAGGAGCAGCAGACAGAGCTTGAAGATTTCCGTCCTGGCCGGCAAAAAAGGCAAAAACTTTAAATAGCATATATTATATGGTTTATGCCTAACAACTACTGCCCAAGTTTTAACTTTTGTTATATAAACTTAGTAAATATTTTTTGAGACTATTTAATTGATTTATGATGTCAAAAATTTCTAAACCGTTATTTCGTTGAACAACTGCATATCTTGAAATATAAATCGTAGAAACATCCTATAGTGCTTTCTTTATAGCAAATTTACTCGTCTTTAAAATTGATCCATATGACGTTTGCTCTAAACACCTTATATTAGTTTAGGACATATTCAACAAAAATTTACGAAAAATAACAATTTCTATAAATTTTTGAGAAAATCGTGATTTTTTGGAAGCCTGTGTCTCGGTCACTATTTAAGTTACAGAGCTGATTTTGGGCTCAAACTGTGACAAATTTACTCTACTTTAAATTTGTGAAAGATAATATTTTCTGTAAAACCAACCGTTCTGGAAGTATTGCGAAAAATTTTAGAAAATATCCAAAATTTTGATGTTTTGTTCAAGTGGCGCGACGAGGTCGAAAACTTGGATTTTACGACACGCGCCCAACACTAACAACATATCCAAAAAACAAAACTACCCGACCTTTTGCATACCAAAATGTACCATTTTACTGGCGCTTATTGTTATTGGCTTATATTGTTCAGGCGCAACTTGGTGAATCTTTATAAATGTAGTAAGGAATACAGGAAAAACAATTGAAACACAAATTTCGAGCTTAAGTTTTCTATTAAAATTAATTAGTTAAAATACGTAACTACAGTAGACTGCTTAATGTGATCGCAGTTAATGTTATCATTCACTTTATATCATCAAAGGCCTCTGGCCCTGAAACAATGTATTCAAATGTACAAAAAATTATTCGTTTAGTGTGATCACTACATCGTTTGGTTATCGTTATCAGTTTTGAAGTACAGAATTGACCGATGCCTCATTTTCAACCAGCGTTAGCGATTTCGCTCGACTTGTAAGGAAACATCAAGGGTCCACTTTCCTCCAAACATTCCAAGAATTTCGGGGTTTATTTTTCATGACTTCTCTTTGTCATTGAACCTGCTGAAGGTATGCAAAAGGAAGAGTATGAAGAATGGATGTCCATTGGCGAGGACATTCCACTAGCTGCCACACTAACAGACTTGGAAATTTGCCAAGCAATAAAAGTTGGTGATTCCAACGGGGACGAATGTGTTGAAGAAAACCCTCCAACGAACGCCGAAATGAGGCAAGCCCTTGATATTTTGAAGCGTGGCGAGTAGCATCGTTCAACAAATTTAAAAAAAACAATACGAGCTCGAACTGTTAAGGAATAATTGTCGTCAAGCAACAATTAATGAATTTTATTAATTATTTTTGAAATAAATTATAGATAGCACCGAGGTAAGTGTTTTCTTTTCCATTTTTTTTTCTTTCCCCTTCCCCAGTAGCCAGATGGCAGCATGGTAATACAATAACACTATATTAAGCAGCGTTGAATAATATTTGTCCAAAATATATTTTTAAAAAATGTTCATTTGAATAATAATGTTAACATAGTCATTTTGTTTTACTGTATATAAAAGGCGGGCCGGATTCAACTAATGAAGTTAACCATAAAACAGCTCTCACATGTGGATTAAAAGTTTGAGTGTTATTCTCATCGTAAAAATATGCACGTGATTTTTTTGTTGCGAATCTTGTATTTGATTTTCAATCAATACTCTAATTATAAATGTCGTCTCTTAATACATTGAAAGAGGAATAAATAAATTTCAAAATTATTTTAAAACCTTTCAAACATATTATTATAATTATTTTTAAACCTTATTGCCTTAACTTATTAAATTAGCAAACTTAGATATAAGAGCTAAAATTGCTTCATCTTTGACTTCTAATTTCATTTTGAACTCGAAATTGTAACGACAAAAGATAATTTAATTAAAAAAACTATTCAGTTTTAATTGTTGATGTGCATAAAATTTCGTAGAGATCCGAACTCTGTAACTACATTTTATTATCATCATTTACGCTCTCTGATGCAAGTTTAGCTGGTCCAGTGGTAAGGTGCCAGTGTGGTAAGCAAAAGGTCCCGGGTTCAAAGCTCGCTGTAAGTAGAGGTGTTCAAAAAATAACAAATTGCTACTCAGAAGTTCAGCACTTAGGAATTAAGTGATTAATATTTTTCCATGCTTCTAAAATGTATTTTTAAAATGTTCACTATATTAATATATTATATAATATTATTCAGTATAGTACAATATTATTTAATATGGTATAATATTATACAGTATTATATAATATTATTCAGTATAGTACAATATTATTTAATATGGTATAATTTTATACAGTATTATATGGCATTATCCAATACTATGAAAAAACATTGTTTAGTATTGAAAAAGTCTTACGTTTTACACTGTTTCAATATTGGGAAAAATATTGTACAGTATTACTTTTTCGAATTTTATGATATAAGTCAATATCTTGTGCTACGTGGGTGTATCAGTATTTTCGAGATACTAAATTTTCACAAATAATATAAAAACAATGCTTTTTTTATAAAAATCTTCATTTTAACTCAGGATATCACTCGAATGGAGGCTTTATTTAAAAAAAACTCCTGTGTAAAAACTGGACTACCTGGGTTGCCGTCCTTCTGAAGTTAAGAGGGGGTGGCCCTTATTTAAGTAGGAACCCTGAATGTTTGGAGATAAAAATGCATATTTCTAAGTAAAAGCTTATTTGACATTTAAAATACAGACATTTTAGAATTTTAAAAAATTCGTTGGTTGGGAGGGGCGCTATATTGTTGCCTTGCCCGGTTGACAAAGTTACTTCGGGCCACTTCTGAATGCTATTATTCTATAACTTCTAGTTATGCCACTCAAGATAATGTGTGTTGAAAACAGTGCAACTTCCCATACACAGTGCACCGAGTAAGGCCTTAGACTAATAAAATTCTTATATTGGTTAATCACGGGAGAAAAAAAAGATTTAGAAACCTAATATTTTAAAGAAAAAAGCTTGAAGAATTATGCCGCATTTATTTACAATTAATTACTACATTAAACGAATGAAGTCGCTACAGTTATATTAATGTTCTGCAGCTTTTACATGTTTGTACTTCATAATACTTTCCAAATATGTAGACGCAGAGATGTTGACCAGCTATTTAGTTATTGCGTTTTCCAGTCTAAGGGGATTTTAATAAAGCAAAGCTGGTTGAAATCACTGGATGCTACTGCGTTACGCGCAAAAGGTATATTGTTATCACTATTGTTTACTTCTTCTGTTTTTTTTTTTTTCCTTTTTTGTAATTAAATGTCTTTAATAACCAATGATTGAATCACACCGTTTTGACTGTAGTATTCATGATTGGTATTTCTGATTTTTTGATATTGCGTAGGGATGAAGAATATTTCAGGAACTGTTATTTTCTATGCAATAACAAAATATCATAAATATCAGTGATGAATACTACTGGCAAAAAGGTGTGATTCAGTCATATAAATAAAATTTACGCAAAGAGTTTTTTATTTCAATTTCATTTCTTTTTAATATAATTTTTTTGCAATGTTTTATTTTTTAGTTCTATATATTGTCAACAGATGACGCTATCCAAAGCTACTCTAAAACTCTCACATATATATGAACTACCTTCCCACACAGGGGGGAACACCACACTCCACTCGGGGGAAGCTCTGCTTGCTTCAAGACAAGGCTTAAAGCAAGCAGTCTTCACCGGTGATCTTCGAGATAAGCATGTCACGCTTCACCGCGCAGATCACTCTACCCCACCTCGTCTCATATTGTATCACATTTCGCACTCCCCCCTCACGGTTTAAGAAGTCTTTCTTTGAATCACCCCTCTTGTTGTGATATACGTTCTCGAATGATAACGCCCAAAAAGCATGTACACTTGCAACAAGTTTGATTTTTCTTGATATTAGCTTGTCATGGGAAACTTGATGTGGCAACTTTGCAGCAAACTTCCTGCAAAGTAGCAAAGCCTAATCGACTAACCCACTTTCAAAACAAGTTTGCTGTGAAGTTGTTATGACAAACTTCACACCACGATTGCAAAACAAGTTTGCTGCAAAGATACAGCAGACTTACAGTTAATCCTTGTCTCTGTTTTAAAAAAACATCCGATTTTTAATAGCATCTCCTAGACCCAGGTAGTACATAATATTGTCTAACATCATAAAATTAGTGAAAGTAATATTGTGCAATATTTCCCCCAATATTGAAACAGTGTAAAACGTAAGACTTTTTCAATATTTTACAATGCTTTTTTTCATAATATTGGATAATGTCATATAATACTGAATAATGTTATACCATATTAAATAATATTGTAATATACTGAATAATATTATATAATATTACAAAATATAACAATATACTGAATATTTTAAAAATACAGTCTAGAAGCATGGAAAAACATTAATCACTTAATTCCTAAGTTCTGAACTTCTGGGTAACATTTGGTGATTTTTTGAACACCATTACTTACAGCGAGCTTTGAAGGCGGGACATTTTGTTTACCAAACCGGCACCTTACTATTGGACCACTGAGATTTGCCGCAGCAAGCGTAAATGATTATAATAAAATGTAGTTACAGAGTTCGGATCTCTACAAAATTTCATGTACATTCAAAATTAATTCTGAATAATCTTTTTAATTAAATTATCTTTTATCGTTACAATTTCGAGTTCACTATGAAATTTGATATCAAAGAGGAAGCAAATTTAGCTCTTATATGTAAGTTTGCTAATTTAATAAATTAAGGCAATAAGGTTTAAAAGTATTCATAATAAAATGTTTGAATGGTTTTCAAATAATTTCGAAATTTATTTATTCCTCTTTCAATGTATTACGAGACGCCTTTAACATTATAATTGCAGTATTGATTGAAAATCAAATACAAGATTCGCAACAATAAATCACGTGCATATTTTTACCATGAGAATAATAATCAATTTTTTTTCACAGAACAAAAGATAATCCATATGTTCTCTTTGACTTCAAATCATATTCTCAACTCAAAATTGAAAAAAATTAATGAAATCAAGAAAACAGTTTAAAAAAATCGTATAGATGCACAATCTATCTTTTCCTCTCAGAGTCTAGCTGGCTGAGTGGTTAGGACGACGGGTTTAGGAAGTGGGCTGTAGGGGGTTCCAATCCGAGGTTGTCTTCGTCCTCTGTTTTTTGCAATGAGCTTGACGCGGCATGCTTGTGGCAAGTTTGACACGTGGTGAAAAACTCGTTTGAGTAAACTTGTTTCAAGCTTGCACTCTTGCCGTGTCAAACTTGCTGCAAGCTTGCAGATTTGCAGAGCAAGATTGCTGCAACTTTAATACGAACTAAAATTGCTATCTGGACGTCGCTTTTGTAATTCGAAGCTTCGTCGGGAACTCAAAGGAGCAAGTATTCGTTTTTCTGTTTGATTGACAGATTCGCTGTAATCGTTTTAAAAAAGAATAGTCGCGGTAAAGATCCCATACTGTGATTGCACCGAAAACTGCGACTGTGACGTCGAAGGATGACTTCTGAGATTGATTACTTTTGATTGTGACCCGTGAACTGAAGTTCCAACATCTCTTTCTACAAATATCCAAAATAATTTTTGCTGGCGCCATTTGTTGACAGTATAAAGAACTAAACATTAAAACTTAACGTGGTCGTCTAAAAGTTTTTTACGTCGACTTCCAACACTAGGTGTCGCTGATCGCAACTCGGCGAAAGCGATTTGCTTACGTATCTTGTTACCCTGCATTGCCTTCTCAGAGTTGAAAAAACGTTGTGCGCATGCGCTCTGACTGAAACTTGGAAAATTTTCTCTGTACATAACGTTGACGATATCATCAGAGCGCATGCGCATTACTATGTAGTTGTAATCGTATATGAGTAATTTCGTTTACGCGTGAATAGCAAAGAGGGGTGGGTGGGTGAATAAGCTCCTCTTACAAACCGTTAAACGTGTTTCCTTATCGCAAACAAAATGATAGTAGGATGCTTTACGGCAGGTTCGGCTACTTTTTTCCGTAAAAAGCCATTTTTAGAATTATATTTATCAAAATAAAAATTTGAGACCGGAAGTCTGCAACTCGAACTGTGAAATATGCATTTTGAAAATTGAGTCTAAAATATATATTTTTTTTTTGCTAAAATTTATTTAATTTTCCCTTTTTTAAGTTAACAAAATGCACTGCAATTCAATTATCTATTTTGAATTTTACAATAGCCGTAATTATAATCATAAGATATAATTATTAAAGTAAAAATAAGTGATTTAAAACATTTTTACATATAAATTATCATTTTTCTTTCGTCAGGCAGTATGCTTGGACTTCAAATATTTTATATGCTTAATTTGTATGAACAATAAAATTAAAATATATACTTAAAAAAAAACAATATCAAGTTTCTAATGAGATTTTGTTGCTGAATTGAAGTTTTCATGACACCATGTGAAGATTTTTTTATCGTAGTTAAATTTAATTTAATTTTTTTATACGTATATTATTTACTAACATAAAAAGAGTCGCAATTATGCCTTGAAAGAACCATGCTTTACAGAAAATACTTTAAAGAAAATTGGAAGTTCAAATCAATCCACATGTTGCCGGAATATAGAATGCAGAAAACTGGAAGGCACGCACGTTTCCTAGGCATTCTATTGAAACCCAAATGACAAAGCGGCAAAGTATGAAAGAAATCGTCCATTCAATTTTATAAGAAATAAAATTAAGTGCAAATCAAAATAAAATTATTTCCTTCCTTGATGTAACATGTAGGTTCACATTTTATTTCGTTTTCTTTACTAAAAAAGACAAAAACTTCAATATGTGTAACTTTCAATTTACTTTACGTATTTTGAATAAAAGATTTTTTACGGCATTTTTATTTTTTCAAAATAACATTTGCATTTTTGAGGAATGCACGTATTGTAAATAATAGAGCCTTATGATCTTTTTCATACTTTGCCTAAATAGCATTTGTCATTCTATAGAATGGCTAGGTATTATATACAATGCCTATGGAAAGTATATAATAAATATCATATTTCATTCTTTGCCTAAAAATGACCGGCATTCTATAGAATGCCGGCGTTTCATACATTGTCAGTAAAACCTATAAGAAATAGAAGAGTGTCGTTTTCACACACATTCTGGATTAGCATTCATAATATATATAAAGAAACCCAATTCCACTGAAGATCCGTCGTGTATGGGGCCTGTTGCACGCTAAATCATACGTAGTGGTCAAACATCCTCCTGTTGGTGTGGCGTGGAAGTTTGGAGAGGGGGGTACCAGCTCAGGTGTCGTTCTCGTCATCTGACCGTGGTTCAAAATTACGAGGTCCGTCCCAAAATAGCCCTCGTGTTGCTTCAAAACGGGACGTTAATATAACTAAACTAAACCTATCGAATTAAATATGATGCATAGAAGATAGGCCAGGAAGGAGAGACGTGAATAATCTCTGATAAGTTAGAACCATGACTGTCTAAAATCCAAAATATTATTGTTTCATTTTTTTCCATCTAAAACGTATTTCTGTTCTGCATACTTCTCAAAATCTTGTAATATAAATGAGAGTAAAAAGAAAAAAAAGTACTTAAATATGCAACAATATTTAACTCTGACAAAAAAAAATTAATTTACGACATAAAAGCAAATTAAATTCCAAATAATTTTAATGCTGTCTTTTCATTCAATTGAATTCTTTGAAAGTACAACCCGAAGCTGATAATTTTATTTTCATGGGATTCGCTAACAACGTGACACATCTCTGAATTGATATCATTAAATATTATCAATAATGAAATAAGCAGAAACAGTTAAGAAACATATTTCAATTATATAATTAAATTCAAAATTATAAAAGAAAATTACGAACTGTTTTACTGCTACAATTTTCAGTAAAAGCATTTATAAAAATTTAAAATTAATATCCTTATTCCATTCCTTACTTGCAAGCCAACTTTTTTACTGTTTCGTTTACGAAGTGTATAAGGAGAAAGTCTTGCAATCGTCAAAAAATTCGAACTCGAGATGTTGACGAATCTCCACGTTTTAGACCTCCCCGAGTCCGAAAAACACAATTTTGGTATCATGTCTGTCTGTGAACACGATAACTCAAAAACGGTTAGACCGAGAGGGATGAAATTTGGTATTTGATCTTTACACACAATTTGTAGGTTTCTATTCAAATTTTGCACAAATCCGTCCGCGGGAAGTCTGTCTGTCCGTGTTCATGTGAATACGATAAGTCTAAAACTAAAATAGCTAGATGGATGAAATTTGGTATACAGTTTTATCAACAGAAATGTAGGTCCGTAGCAAATTTTGGATCAAATCAGTCACAGGGTTGACTGTCTGTTGGTCTGTATAATAGCATACTTTTTAACACAATATCTCCTAAACGCTATGACTTAGATAAACAAAAATTGGT
>BGPR01001450.1:176541-194777 GCA_013235015.1 Araneus ventricosus
TGAGAATGAAATATTTTAGAACTTAAATGGGATCAAAGGATAATTTATTTTTTCTCGTTTGAAGCGCTTACAATGGAATAAAAATTTTTAACACCGTTGATTTTGCATAGAGAGCACCAGTGAAGCTTCCGATTCTTAATTTATTTACATTGCCATACTACAAGTCAGCCACTCTTTTTTTGATTTAGTGAAGAGTTAGTCACTCACTTCTCGTGTATTAATATCACTAAATTTTATGCTGAAAAATGTTTAAAAAAAACAACATGAGTAGTGACATGCCAAATTTAAGTATTGAAGTTCATTATCCAAATCAACTGCACCTAGCCAGTAAAATGTGTGTGGCATGGTCTATTTTCATTTGTCTTATATCATCTTACAATCCATAAATTTTTTTGCTCTTCTCAGAAAATGAAAAGGAAACAGCATTGGTTGAGAAGTATTTATATCAAAGATTACCTCAGATGGCTAATTCTGCTTAATGGAATTGCCTGATGAAAGCATTCAGTTGAAACAACAGGCAGTGTGCTGCATGAAAGATGAACTGATTTATTACTCTATGTTAAATATTCATATCGTGCAAGGACCTGCTGAAAAATCTGATGTTCAGCCTGGTACCGTAGTAACATCAAAAGAAAAGTTTCTATGATAAGAAAAGCCTTTCTTAAAAAAAGAATGCAGAACTGATAATGTTATGCAACATTAAGTAGAATAAATTTCTTCAGAAAAAATGAATAATTGTTTCGCTTCTTCTGAAATCTAATTGTTCGTATGTATGTAAATATTGAATGTACTTTATATTTCATAAAGTATGAAGAAAATTTCAATAAATTATTTAATATTAAATTGTTATGTGCATTGATTACATTGAATACACTGCAAAGTTTAGTTTCAAAATCTACATTGTTTTAGTCCAACCTCAAGAATGTTATACAGTGGAAGCTACGATGGCATTCTTCCGCCGAGTGAAATAGTCCTGCAATCATCCCAATGTATTTAAAAGTAATTGACATATTTGAACAGAATTTATTTAAATAACAAAACCGATATTCTCTGCAATAAAAAATCGATTTTCAAACGCATATTATTTAATTTCATAAATCCTTTTTTTTCCCCACCTTGTGTCTGAATTACTGGAACCAAAATTGCCCCTTCAGCATTGCGAAAAAAGGCTTTTTTTTTTCCCCCCCGACTCTTCGGAGAGTTTCATGAAGTAATCTCTCTTGTTCTGGCGTGGATTATAATTACTCAGAAAACGAATGAGAATTTATTGCTGTTAAGTAATTTCTTATTTTATCATTTTTATATAGAAACTACTAAAATATTGCTGCTTTTGCAATTATTTATTGATCTTGTCTTTTTCAGTATTTGCATCATTTTGCACATATATTATAGTTCTTCAAATTTGGGTGTTTGTAGAGGCATTACAAGCAATTTTTTTCACAGACAATTAACGGAATCTCTTTCTTTATTGAAGTACCATAAAGATGTTTAAAATGATTTTATCATGGATCATTTTTACAAGTCCTCACCATGATCATACTGATGGATCTAACAACGCTGGTCGGTGTCGCTTTGGCAAAGTTCAAGCCAAAGCAAAAAAGGGCAGTTAATCCATGCCAGAAAGGTTGAGTGTATAGTAGATATGATTTTCCGATAGACCCGCCGTTCTAAGTGGAAGTATCGCTTATTACTTACGAAAGGGGAAGTACTGCACGAGGTATCGCTTAACTAATTATATGTTAAGAAATTAAAATATTACATATATGTGGATATTTAATTTTTTTTAACTTTCCTAAATAATCTTAACACACCTCATTTTAAAATAATTTCTACTCTTTCATCATATATTTAACGCACTACAACTTTCTTTTCAAATCAATGGTTCTTAAAGGGGAAAATCCCTTCCTCTGGGTACTTACGTTTCATGATTATTTCTGCCCTTTTCATCGTAGCATGTAAGCTTTTCAACAACGCCGTCAAGCGAAACTTCTAAATACTGGTCATGGAGCTATGTAAAAATTAAGGCTTACCTATGAAGAAATAACGCCTGATGCCTACCTAAATAAAAGAAGATTTAAACAACATCGCCTCTTCCTTTTGATGACAATGAACTGCCTTTCACCTTTTAAAGCTCCGATCTTTCATATATATATATATAACAATATGCCTTAAAATAAAATTGAAATATGAAAGTGATGCAAAAAACTCAAAGAAATCAAATGAAAATAAAATATATAATAAAAAGAGTACAAATGAGAGAGAGAGAAAAATATTGAAAAAAGATGAAAAGTAAAACAAAAAAGGGTTGCGTTATTATGTTTTCTCCAATATTAAAATAATTTTCCAACATTAAAAAAATGCTGAAACAAATTTCTCATTTAACCATAGCTTATTATTCTGCCTTAAATTGGTGTCGATTAATCAGTTCCAAAACGTAGGAATTTGTTTCGTTTACGATTCAGTTGCTTAAGATGCTTAAATCGGATTTGGGATGGGATTTCTGTTTCTGCACCTAATTTATTTACATTCTTGGTTAGAATGTGGCGCACACATTATTAATTATGTACATAAAGAAATTTTCAAAAGCATCATCTGCCGCTCTTACCCCACAACTTGGATCGTCCATGGCTCCCTCTGCATGATCATCCACCTCAACCTCTACGCCAGTGCAATCTTCTTGCACCCCCTTCCCCAGTCTTACAGTGGTGGTCAGGAGAAAGGTTTGGGATGGCTGTCCGTATTTTTGCATTTTATGGTTTGGCTTAATCTGTTTATCTATAAAAAAAAAAAACTAAATGTTAAACTCTAGATTTAACGAATTCAATTGTAAAGTCTATCCGAAAAATATTTGCATACAATGAAAAATATTTAAAATATAATAGGAAGCTTTCAAGTTGCGTTGATAATATAAAACATTCAATGCATATACCTTAACTTTCAAAAAACTCCATATTAGAAGAATGAAAAAAAAGTTTTACTGAATATATATTCAAATTAAAGTTCGATTATTGTCTTCGAACATTAGTCATTGTAAATATTTTATTTTTTTTATGAAATTCCCTTTAATAAAAAAACTTTATGCATCCTTTATTTGAAGATAACATGAAAGCATGGTTGGTGTAATCAATTCTTTTTTTTTTTTGTACAGAATCTTTCTGCTGCATACAATTTTAAATATAGTGTCAAGTTTCTATTACTGATATTTCAGGCGTCCTTAATTAATAATAATGCACAAATTATCTACTTAAAAGCAATGTAATAGTAAAAAAGAGTCGAAGCTTTTGAGAACGAAACGTAGGCGCACACTAAGCGAAACAACCTACTTCTGGTTGTTGGCGAATTCTACTAGAAATTAACCAAGACGAGAACACGAACTACGTCATTCATCGGTGCAGTCGGAAGTATAGCGTAACTTGCTAGCTTTAAACCTGTCTTTGAGTATAGACTGTTCTTAACTTGACAGAAATTTTCAAGCCTTTCCAGTACATTTCTTTTTAAATGTGGAAGAAGTTTGCGGGAATAAAAAAGAAAAAATGTTTTTTTATGTAGAACAACAATTTTGCATTCTTATTTTACTAACTGTCTTGAAGTACCATTTTCCACACTGCATCCTTTTTCTTCCAAATTAAGTTGCAAACTATAAATGAGCCTTTTTATGTAAGAAATTTCTAACACAGTTTAAAATAAAATTAATGACATATAATTCCATTTACAAAGATGACAAATGAAAAAATGCACACAGCTGCCACATTTTAGAGGCGGAGCTACCGGGGCAATTGCTCCCCTGTCGGCGAGAAATTAAGACTACGTTTCTCATTACGTCACTTTCGTCGGCAAAAGTCTTTGCGATTTTGGGAGATGTTGAGAGCAGGATATCAAAGAATTCCACAAGTTTAACCCATCTTTGCTATTATATAATAAACGGTTGAGATAAGCGATTTGAGGACCGATTGTTGGTTATGAACAGAATGATCGACAACCTTTTAAATTGTCGTCCATTCGGCCAGTAGTTCGCACCATTGATAAAAAAATAGAACATACAAGGCGACAAGTGAATCAGATGTCGCATTTGCCGACTGTTTTCAGTCGTTCGGCGAGAGATCAATATGACGCGCGCGGATGAAAATGTGGCGTTTTGTTTTGTTCATCGACAGTTTCGATCACTTTTCATGGAATTGTTAGGTAAAATTAAAGCATTCAGGCTGTACAAGAGTGTCGTGGTTATACATAGGTATCTTTCCTCTCAACTGCCATTTTCATTCGGCGAATTCTTTCGGCCCATAGACATCTTAAAATAAAATCTATTAACGACCACCAAACTCCTCTGAGCAGTCGACTTTATCGGGCGTCAATCAATAAAATGCTTTCCTTTCGTCTTCCGGACAGTGCACATTTTATAAAGAAAATGAGGAAAGAAAGAAAAAAAAACCATACTCAAAAAAAAACAACACTGAAATGAGAGAAATTAATCATCTTTCCCAATGTTAAGGGGAAATGAATTTCGAACTCTCAATGGGTGGCATTAAAGAGTTCATTTGTGCCTCTCCAGGTGCTGGATTCGAACTCTGCCAAAAAAATTTGTTAATATGGTCGCAGCCATCAGCGAATGAAACTTTCAGCTAACGACTTCAGGAAAAATAGACACATATTGCCTTACCAACAACTACCGACGAAACAATTATAGATATATTTTTACAATTAAAAAAATCTCCTTGAAAAGGTGATTCCGAAAGAGCTGAAAGACCCAAGTCTATATCACAAATTTTGTCTTTTTTTTCAAAAAACAAGAAAAAAGAAATATATATAGAGGAGAAATTTTCGGATAAAGTACTTTTTTCTTTTGATAATTTTTAAAATTAGATTTTATCAAAATAACGAATTAGGGTCTTATTTAAATATTTTATACCCATTCTCAAACATTATAACCTTTAGAGCGACCAATTTTCCTTGGAACAGTGGGTGACCACTTTGGAGAGGTTTCGGCCCTCTTCGACTAGCTTGTTCGTCGGGAATATAAATTCAGTTGAATCTCATGTGCTTAATTTTATTTTCTTTCATAGTTCCCTTAAAAAAAGCAATTTTAAACTTCAAATTATTATAGACACTTAATCCTTGTTCTTTAGTAGCTTTGCTTCTGTTCTGTTGTTTCAATGTCTACATGAACGTCCCTAATGGAGTCAAGCAACTGCATGTGTCATCTGACATCTAATTGCACGTCGTCGGCAATCTTCTTATTCCTTATGCAAAATACGCATTTGATTTCAGTGAGAAAATGACGCGTTGGAAAGTTTTGTCTTTGCAGCATGCTAGCTGATTAAAACATGCTGATAGAAAGAATTAAAAACATTACACCCATAGTCATTGAGCTTACTAACATGTTTCAAAATATAATTATTACCTTTAGAGGACTTGCTTACAGATTTCACAGAAAAATTGATGAAACAAAAAGAAAGTAAAATCCATTAGACATTATCTTTAGCTTTCAATAATGGAAGTGAAACACGGAATTAAATTTTATTTGTGTAAACACTAGCAACGGTTTGAATCAAATTGCAGCAATGAAAGTATTGTTTTAAATTACTAAAAATATTTTTTACAAATTTATTAGAGAAAAAAAATACTTTAACTTCATTGATATAATTTTAAAAAATGAGTTTTAAATTTTCAAATGAAAGGCTGGTACTGATCAAAAATTATTATTTCAAACTTGCACAATATACTTGAGCATTCTGATTTGTTAACTATGCTTTTGCAGTTAGATGAATTGCAAAATCGGTCCAGTTGTTGAGACTAGAAACACAATCAATTTTTTTCCCTTCCCAGAAAAATAATAGTGTTTTATGATTTTTCTCGAAAATGAAGAATTTAGATGGAGAAGGACCATTGACGATGTATCTAGGGTCGTGATCTTCATATAAAATAAAAATTGGAGAAATCGATCCAGTTGTTTGGGGACTCTCTCGAGAGTTTTTTTCCCATTGAGAATGCAGTGAAATATGTTCTTAGGATATCTCTCGAAAATGGAGGGTGATGAGGGATAGACAATCTTTTGATGACATTTCTAGGGTCATAAGCTTTAATATGAAATAAATAGTGTCAAAAATCGGTCCATTGGTTAGGGCTGAGGATTGGTCCTTTTTTGGTTTTCAACTTATTTTAAATATATAGACTAGCCGTATTCATGACCGACTGTTCGTCCGTAATATTAGTAGAGTATTGCAACTTGGTGAATGAATTGGCGGCTGAGGACCAGCCAAAATTTTATTTTGCAATATATTTCGAAATTCTTATTTCTCCTATAAAATCTGCATTTGATTTCAACATTAAAAATGACGCAGCACATTTTATAACTAGCGGCATGATAGCTGGATTAAAACATTCCAAAAAATGAAAAGATAGCAAACCATAATCATTCAGCACATAATGGATATATTTTTTCATATACCAATATGTCAGAGAGCTTGGTTTTACAGATTCATAAAAAAATTTGATGAAATAAAATATGAAAGCAAAATGTATTAGGATATTGCCTTAGCTTTTGTAGAAAAAAGAGAAATGCAATTAAATATTTCTTTAAACAATGAAACGGTTTGAATTGGTGTTACAACATTGAAAAAAGTATTGCTGCAAATGTCAAAAAAATATTTTTTAAAAATTTAGTTAAAATTAGAAGAAAACTTGTAAGGCATATCATTAAAAAAAAGATGAGTTTTAAATTTCAGATGGTGGCTGGTACCGATCGAAAATACTATTTTAAACTTGCACAATAAACGTGGAGTATTCTGATTTGTTAGCTATGCTTGCAAAATGAGATGAATTGGTAAAATCGGTCCAGTTGTTGAGACTGGAAAACAGTCAAGGTTTCCTCCAGAGAATGTATAATGAAGTAGTTTACGATTTTTCTCGAAAATGAAGAATTGAGATGGAGAAGCGACCATTGATGATGTATCTAGGGTCGTGAGCGTCATATAAAAATATCATTGAAAAGGTAATTTTTTGAACTTTCAGATGGCGTAAAATGATTTTCGTGCTGTAATATTTTCTGAAGTTATTAATGGAAAACACAAAAATTTTCTCTTAATTTTTAATTAATTAAAACCTAAATAAGATTGGTAACAAAGGGCTCCGAGGTGCACATTCTCACCCCTCCAAAGTGTTTATGCCGAATTTCGCTGATTTAGGTCCAGCGGTTTTGCCCTGTAGAGAACACACCTTTTATTATTCCATTAGAGGTTGAAAGATTATGCATTTATAGGTTTAAATTTGTTAATAATTTGCTCCTCGTTTCTGCTTACATATTTATTTTGTTATGTAATTTTAAATAATAGTCTGCAAATTTTCAATATCAGTGCTACATTTTATTTCCTAAAGATTTATGTCATAATTCTTAATTTTCTATTATTGCTTGTCGTTCCAGTCAGATTAATAACAAATTACCCGACATTATAGCCAAATATAAATCTTCCAAATAATTAATTATATAATCAAATGCTAATTAATACTTAATTACCCTTAATTAAATATAAAATTAATTATTTCTGTTATTTTGAAGTTACCTAAATTAAAAAACTTTGCTTGCCCCCCCCCCTTCGGACAATTTCTCCAGCCCCACCTCTGCCACAATTGTATCATGTTGTTGCTCTCTTGTATAGTTAATGTAACGCTATCAGCAGAGTGTAAATGGATGAGTTTATTTATTACTATATTGTAAACAAGAGACGGCTTGTGCTAAGTACGTGAGCAGCCACAGCATTTTTCGTTGCATAAATTTAATTGTTGTTATTTTATTTTTGCACTTCATTTTAATAAAACTATCACAATCTAACACAATTTTATGTTAGGCTGTCAATCTTTCGCAGTGAAATGTGGGGAAAAACTGAAGACAGAAAAACTGAGTCCCCCCTATTCGATTTTTTTCACTTTCCGAAGACAATGCTCCCTCTAGCGTGGAGAGACGATACATCTACCTAAGAGAGACTGCGATTTCTTCCAGTGCCGACTCCCCATGTGCAGTTACAGAGAGCAGACTTTCCACGAGTATTTTTAAGCCAAAAGAGGTACTGAGAGAGATAGAGCTAGTAACAGTGATGCCCAAACAAAGTTTTTTAACGCATTTTCTTACCGCTAAAGGTCTCTAAAATTTGAAAACGTAAGTAAAGGAAACGAAGGGATAATTAAATTGATAAATAAAAAAGTTAATTGAATAGATTTGTATAGTAATTAATAGAGTTTGAATGAGATTTCTGCACAATCCGAATGATTTTTCGATAATTTTTAGTTACAAATGTTGATGAATCAGAAAGGAAGGAGTTCAAAATTTCCGTTACCCCAGTATTATTCTGTATAACCTATTTGGGGTCGTATTATAATTTATTAACTCAACTTCCAGCAAAACACTGTTAGCTTCAGCAACAGAATTTCTTGGCGAATTTAAATAAGTGTATTCCCATTTAAAAAATATCACAGTGATCTTAAGATACTCAAGTTAGAGAACATTTTTTTCCCTATCGATGTGTAATTCCTATTACTATATCAGGCCTGAATTTGATTTTAACACAAAAAGAGTAATGCTTTCTGGAGGGCACAATATATGAATTGGCATTGGCTTTATGTATACGTTCAACTGATAAAACATTTTCATTAGTCAAACAAAGCATCAGGTAAAAGTTTGTTCTTGTTCAATGGAAACGAGAACAAGGATGGATTTTATTTTTTTTAAGTAGATTAATGATACTAATGAAATAACATTCAATTATGCTTATTTTTTATATTAGTTCTATCATGAAATATTTTCTTGTTTATTAGTAGAGAAAATTATTTTTAATCCTGTAAATGTCGGAAAATAGGGGTTTTTTCTGGAAAAGGTCGGTAGTTTTGATTTAAGATATGCTGTTAGAATGCTAGAGGGCAAGTAAAATCTAAGCTTTCAAACTGTCGTCGCACTAAGCGCCACTTGAACAAAAAACATCAAAAATTTTGGATATTTTCTAGGGTCACAATCATCTCAGAACGGTTTGGTTTTATAGAAAATAATTATCCTTCACGGAATTAAAGTAGAGTAAATTTGTCCCAGTTTTGAGCCAAAATCATTTCTGTAACTTAAATGGTAACCATGAGACACAGGAACTCCAGAAACATAGATTTTCTCAAAAATTTATGAAAATTGTTATTTTTTCTGTCAATTTATGAATATATACTAGAAGCAATATATAAGGTGGTTTACTCAACACATGAAATTCCCTATAAAATGATGTGCTGATGTCAATGAAAGCGGGTGGTGTAGTAAGAACGACGGATGTTAACTGCCACTTGTGTTCCTAAATTGGTTGCGAGGGAATCTCCAGGAATGTGGCGGCAACTCGGAACGTTAAATGCAAGCGTAAAGATAAAGTCATTACACTTGCTTCTGTTAACAACAATAGTGCTAAAATTGGGAAGAAAATTACCTGTGTACCCACTAACCCTCTTCCACAGAATTTGTGATCGCTAAACAGTCAGATAAGACTTGAATGTTTTTCAGATTTGAACTGTCACCTTCCTTGTCATGTTTAATGAAGAGGGAATTCGAAGAGCAATCTCAAACCCACCAACCAAAGTGAGTGCTGTCCAAGGTAAAAAATAATTTTGTAGCTGTGGATGGAGCCACTTACTTCACAAAGTTGTTTGGCAGCAACGTTATGAATTTCGAGGAACATTGCTAAGAGGTTATCTGATATACTTACAAACACGTATTATGGATCGAACGTGCCAGAGTGTTTGATGGATATCCTCTCTAGATGTGAATGGAAAGAGTCAAAAGTGCAGAACCATCTGACGAGCAAACACTTATCGATTCACACACGAGCAGATAATCTTCCACGGAAGTTCATATGTCAAAATTTCAAGAACAATTTTAGCAAAGAAGTAACAAGGTGCGTTTCCATTGACCTCTGAAAAGTTTCTCGAAAAAGCAATGCAACAGTTAAAACAAGCAGTAGAGGGATGCAGACGCACTAACTGTTTTGAAACGCTGTTTCTATTAAATCTCAGAATGACACAATTTTCATGGTTGGTGAACATCTGACTTTATAGTCCTTCTAACGGGGTTAGCTCCATAGAAAGAGAACTTGTACTTGAAAAATGTGGAAAAGGAGCACGCCTGATGTATTATACTCCACAACGTCATTTGATTCAATTCTGCAGAATGATATTTTTCATTCAGCTTTCCAGTGAAGTGCATTACGTGCACTATTCGGCCATGGGAAAACTAAATTTTGCTCTCTTTTAGAAAAAAAAAAACCCGACACCCGAAGAAAAAATACAAGTATTTTCAAACTCTGAAGCTACCATTGACCAAGTAGCTTAGGGGGCAAACTTTCTGATTCATTTATATGGAGGCTAACCCCAGAACCTCTGACATGTGTTCTCAATCACTTGCGCTCATGCTATTTGGACAATCAGACCCAATTTAAACAAGGTCCACTCTAGCACGCTCTTTCCCCAACGTAGATGCAGCCTGATTTCGTACCTTAAGATCTTACCTTCAGATTGACAGTGGCGGACATGAGAAAATCCTCTTGAGTGGGTGCTGGGTACCTACCCATGGCCTCTCCCACACAAAATGGAAAGAGATGTCCAGCTCCTGAACTCCTCTTAAAATTATATCTGCAACTGCAAGAAGGGTGCAAGAATGTTGTGGCGTTGCCGAAAGCAGGTCTTATATGTTCTTTCTGCACTTTGTTCTCTGGAGAAGCTTGCGAGAACGTGTGACATCAATCTACTTGGGACAGCATTGAGATGAAGACGACAAGCTATCGTCAATAAATAACTTTGTATACGAAGATATAGAAGATTTAAATTTTCATTGGATGAAGAGGACAAGGAGCGAGACAGAGCTTGAAGATTTCCGTCCTGTCAGCAAAAGGCAAAAACTTAAATACATATATTATATGGTTTATGCCTAACAGACTACTGCCCAAGTTTTAACTTTTGTTATATAAACTTAGTAAATATTTTTTGAGACTATTTAATTGATTTATGATGTCAAAAATTTCTAAACCGTTATTTCGTTAATCAACTGCATATCTTGAAATATAAATCGTAGAAACATCCTATAAGTGCTTTATATAGCAAATTTACTCGTCTTAAAATTGATCCATATGACGTTTGCTCTAAACACCTTATATTAGTTTAGGACATATTCAATCAAAAATTTACGAAAAATAACAATTTCTATAAATTTTTTGAGAAATCGTGATTTTTTGAAGCCTGTGTCCGGTCACCATTTAAGCTTACAGAGCGGGATTTTGGGTCCAAACTGTGACAAATTTACTCTACTTAAATTTGTGAAAGATAATATTTCTTGTAAAACCAACCGTTCTGAAGTATTAGCAAAAATTTTAGAAAATATCCAAAATTTTGATGTTTTTTGTTCTAAGTGGCGCGACGAGTCGAAAACTTGATTTTACGACACGCCTCAACACTAACAACATATCCAAAAACAAAACTACCCGACCTTTTGCATACCAAAATGTACCATTTACTGGCGCTTATTGTTCATTATATTGTTCAGGCGCAACTTGGTGAATCTTTATAAATGTAGTAAGGAATACAGGAAAACAAAATTGAAACACAAATTTCGAGCTTAAGTTTTCTATTAAATTAATTAGTTAAAATAACTACAGTAGACTGCTTAATGTGATCGAGTAATGTTATATTCACTTTATATCATCAAAGGCCCTCTGCCCTGAAACAATGTATTCAAATGTACAAAAATTATTCGTTTAGTGTGATCACACATCGTTTGGTTATCGTTATCAGTTTTGAAGACAGAATTGACCGATGCCTCATTTTCTTCAGCGTTAGCGATTTCTTCTGACTTGTAAGGAAACATCAAGGGTCCACTTTCCTCCAAACATCCAAGAATTTCCGGGTTTATTTTTCATGACTCTTTGTCATTGAACCCTTGAAGGTATGTAAAAAGGAAGAATGAAGAATGGATGTCCAGCGAGGATTCATAGCTGCCACACTAACAGACTTGGAAATTCTCAAGCAATAAAAGTTGTGATTCCAACGGGGGACGAATGTGTTGAAGAAAACCTCCAACGAACGCCGAAATGAGGCTAAGCCCTTGATATTTTGAAGCGTGGCGAGTAGCATCGTTCAACAAATTTAAAAAAAACAATAGAGCTCGAATGTTAAGGAATAATTGTCGTCACAACAATTAATGAATTTTATTAATTATTTTTGAAATAAATTAGATAGCACCGAGGTAAGTGTTTTCTTTTCCATTTTTTCTTTCCCTTCCCAGTAGCCAGATGGCAGCATGTAATACAATAACACTATATTACAGACCGTTGAATAATATTTGTCCAAAATATATTTTAAAAATGTTCATTTGAATAATAATGTTAACATAGTCATTTTGTTTTACCGTATATAAAAAGGCGGCCGATTCAACTAATGAAGTAACCATAAAACAGCCTCACATGATTAAAAGTTTGAGTGTTATTCTCATCGTAAAATATGCACGTGATTTTTTGTTGCGAATCTTGTATTGATTTTCAATCAATACTCTAATTATAAATGTCGTCTCTTAATACATTGAAAGAGGAATAAATAAATTTCAAAATTATTTTAAAACCTTTCAAACATATTATTATAATTATTTTAAAACCTTATTGCCTTAACTTATTAATTACAAACTTAGATATAAGAGCTAAAATTGCTTCTCTTTGACTTCTAAGTTTCATTTTGAACTCGAAATTGTAACGACAAAGATAATTTAATTAAAAAAACTATTCAGTATTTTAATTGTTGATGTGCATAAAATTTCGTAGAGACTGAATCCTGTAACTAAGACATTTTATTATCATCTTTACGCTCTGATGAGCTTAGCTGGTCCAGTGGTAAGGTGCCAGTGTGTGCAAAGGTCCCGAGTTCAAAGCTCACTGTAAGTAGAGGTCTAAAAATAACAAATTGCTACTCAGAAGTTCAGCACTTAGAATTAAGTGATTATATTTTTCCATGCTTCTAAAATGTATTTTTAAAATGTTCACTATATTAATATATTATATAATATTATTCGATAGTACAATATTATTTAATATGGTATAATATTATACAGTTATATAATATTATTCAGTATAGTACAATATTATTAATATGGTATATTCTTATACAGCTATTGATATGGCTGTATCACAATACTATGAAAAAACATTGTTTAGTATTGAAAAAGTTCTAATAGTTTTACACTGTTTCAATATTGGGAAAAATATTGTACAGTATTACTTTCAATTTTATGAGTATAGAGATCAATATCTTGTACTACGGGAGTATCAGTATTTTCGAAGGATATAGAAATTTTCACAAATAATATAAAACAATGCTTTTTTATAAAATCTTCATTTTAACTCAGATATACTCGAGATGGAGCTTTATTTAAAAAGAAACCCTGTGTAAAACTGGACTACCTGGGTTTGCCGTCCTTGACCAGAGTGTAAGGGGTGGCCCTTATTTAGTGGAACCCTAATGTTTGGAGATAAAATGCATATTTCTAAGTAAAAGCTTATTTGACATTTAAGAATACAGACATTTTTTTAGAGATTTTAAAAAAATTCGTTGGTTGGGGGGGCGCTATATTGTTGCCTTACCCGGTTGACAAAGGATTACTGGTCAGCCACTTCTGAATGCTATTATTCTATAACTTCTAGTTATGCCACTCAAGATAATGTGTGAGAAAAGTGCAACTTCCCATACACAGTCACCGAGGTAAGACCTTAGACTAATAAAATTCTTATATTGGTTAATCACGGGAAAAAAAAGATTTAGAAACCTAACTTATTTTAAAAAAAGCTTGAAGAATTATGCCGACATTTATTTGGCATTAAACTTACACATTAAACAATAGAAGTCCATACAGTTATATTAATGTTCTAAGCTTTTTACATGTTTGTACTTCATAATACTTTCCAAATATGTAGACGCAGAGATGTTGACCAGCCTATTAGTTATTGCATTTTCCAGTCTAAGGGATTTTAATAAAGCAAAGCTGGTTAGAAATCACTGGATGCTACCGCGTTACCGCAAGGTATATTGTTATCACTATTGTTTACTTCTTCTGTTTTTTTTTTTTTCCTTTTGTGTAATTAAATGTCTTTAACACAAGAGTTGAATCACATTGTTTTGACTGTAGTATTCATTGATTGGTATTTCTGATTTTGATATTGCGTAGGGATGAAGAATATTCAGGAACTGTTATTTTCCAATCAATAACAAAGTATAAATAAATATCAGTGATGAGATACTACTAGCAAAAGTAGATTCAGATCATCTCAAATAAAATTTACGCAAAAGAGTTTTTATTTCAATTTCATTTCTTTTAATGAATTTTGGAATGTTTTATTTTTGTTCTATATTGTACAGATGACGCTATCCAAAACTACTCTAAAGACTCTCACATATAGAACTAGCCTTCCCACCACAGGGAACACCACACTCCCAATCTCAGGGAAAGCTCTGCTTGTTCCAGAGACAAGGCTTAAAGCAAAAGCTTCACTTCGTGATCTTCAAGGTCATGTCACGCTTCACCGCGCAGATCACTCTACCCCACCTCGTCTCATATTGTTCCATTTCGCACACTCCCTCACGGTTTAAGGAGTCTTTCTTTGAATCCACCCCTCTTGTTGTGATACGTTCTCGAATGATAACCCTTAAAAGCATGTACACTTTGCAACAAGTTTGATTTTTCTTGATATGTTGTCATGGGAAACTTGATGTGAGCAACTTTGCGGCAAACTTCTGCAAAGTGCAAGCCCAATCGACAACCACTTTCAAACAAGTTTGCTGTAAGTTGTTATGACAAGCTTCACACCACGATTGTACCGAAACAAGTTTGCTGCAAGATACAGCAGTATACAGTTAACCATTGATACTCTGTTTCTTTAAAAAAACATCCGATTTTTATAAAGCATCTCCTAGACCCAGGTGGTACATACATTATATCCCCATCCTAAAATTATTAGAAAGTAATATTGTGCAAATTTCCAATATTGGAAACAGTGTAAAACGTAAGACTTTTCAATATTTTACAATCTTTTTTATAATATTGGATAATGTCATATAATACTGAATAATGTTATACCATATTAAATAATATTGTAATATACTGAAGATAATATTATATAATATTACAAAATATAACAATACTGAATATTTTAGAAATACAGTCTAGAGCATGGAAAAACATTAATCCTTAATTCCTAAGTTCGAACATTCTGGGTAAATTTGGTGATTTTTGAACAATCTATTACTTACACGAAGGCTTTGAAGGGACATTTTGTTTACCAAACCGGCACCTTACTATTGGACCACTGAGTTGGCACGCGAAGCGTAAATGATTATAATAAAAGTAGATTCAGGTTCGATCTCTACAAAATTTCATGTACATTCAAAATTAATTCTGAATAATCTTTTTCATTAAATTATCTTTATCGTTACATTGCATTCACTATGAAATTTGATATCAAAAGGGAAGCAAATTTAGCTTTATATGTAAGTTGCTAATTTATTAATTAAGGCAATAAGGTTTAAAAGTATTCATAGAAATGTTTTGAAGGGTTTTCAAATAATTTGAAATTTATTTATTACACTTTTTAATGTATTAGCGAGACGCCTTTAACGTTTATAATTACAGATTGATTGAAAATCAAACAAGATTCGACAACAATAAATCACTGTATATTTTTACCATGAGAATAATAATCAATTTTTTTCACAGAACAAAGATAATCTATGTTCTCTTTGATAAATCACTTATTCTCACACTCAAAATTGAAAAAATTATAGAAATCAAGAAAAAGTTTAAAAAAATCGTATAGATGCACGAGATGAATTCAAACTATCTTATCCTCTCAGGGAGTCCTAGCTGAGCTGGTGAGTGGTTGGACGACGGGTTTAGGAAGGGCTGTCGGGGGTTACGTGAGGTTGTCTTCGTCCTCTTTTTGTAATGAGCTTGACGCGGCATGCTTGTGGCAAGTTTGATGGCAATCGTGGTGAAAAACTCGTTTGGTAAACTGATTTCAAGCTTACACTCTTGCCGCGTCAAACTTTACTGCAAGCTTGCAGATTTGCAGAGAAGGTGCTGCAATTTTAATAATGAACCAAAAGTACTTATCTGGACGTCTCTTTATAATTGAAGCTTCGTCGGGAACTCAAAGAGCAAATATTCGTTTTCTGTTTGATTGACAGATTCCCTTGTAATCGTTTCAAAAAAGAATAGTCGCACCATACTGTGATTGACGAAACTGCGACTGTGACGTCGAAGGATGACTTCTGAGATTGATTACTTTTGATTGTGACCCGTCAACTGAAGTTCCAACATCTCTTTCACAAATATCCAAAATACCTTGCTGGCGCCATTTGTTGACAGTATAAAGAACTAAACATTAAAACTTAATAGAAGTATATTAACGGGTCTATTCTGGTACCCTGGTTAGCAGACACTTTTCTCGCCCGTGAACGACAAGTGCGATTCCACCCGTTTTCCAACCGGTTGGGATCTCGCTTGGTCGAAAAAGAACTCCGATTTCTCGCCAGCTCTGTACCTGGCGGTAAACACTATTCGCTAGCGAGAAGTGTTTGTTTCGATATCAGAACTTATCAAATTTTCGTTTAAAATGGAGGCTGCTAGACTTTAATTAGTTTAGTGGGATGTATTTTGGCCTTCGGGCTGTGGGAGACGTCACTTTTCCCGTTGTTAAGCAGAAAAGTGAGTCTTCTCCAACCAACGGTAGAATAGACCCCTCTGAAAGGATTTATCGGATAAATGTAATCCATTTGACCAATCTGAAAAAAGAATTTATCAATTGCTTTAGATTTTTAAAAAGTAGTTAAATCTTTTTATCGAATTTAAATAATTTAATACGATAATCAAAGTAATTAAATCTTTAAAAGTAGTTAAATCTTTACTCTCCATCAAGATAGTCATTAATGGTATATAATTAGCTAAGATCAATTGCATTTAAAGATTTAATTCTTGATATTTTCTATTAAATTAAAATATTAAATTAAATTAGGGTAACATTTTAACATTTTTTTAACATTGAGTGGAATGATTTCCTCATTTCGTATATATCATTACATAATTTTATTTATTTGGTTTAATTCAAAGAAATTTGTCAATATTTACAAAGTAATTGCAAAATCTGACAATAAAGTAAATTTTTCTTATCTTTGATAAAGATGTAATTTTTTTAATGTGTGAGTGAATTTGCTGAATTTAATAACTTTTCTTCATGTTTTATATGCTTAGGTAATTGGAAAAGTAAACAAAGTGGTTTGTAATGTTAATTTAGAGATTTATTCATGTTAAAATAATTGACATGGAAAAAAGTTTATTAATTTTCCTCTCTAGAAACTGCAAAATTACATCAATATATTGAAAAAGACTGCAATTTATGTTCTATAAATATAATATTATTATAAATGTATACTTTGTAAAAGATAAATGGTTTAGCCCCTCCCCCAACAATGGACTTATGAGCAAGAAGGATGCATTATAATGCATCTTATAAGAGCAGAAGTTAAATCTTCCCATTTCTACCTTGGTGTCTTTGAAAGATGCGATCAACTTTCCCACTTAAAAGTTGTGGATATTTTTCAAAATAACCAACATAATTCTGAATTGAAAGCAATGTAGTGCTCTCCATAGTTCCTTGGCGATTCAAACTCGAACTGAATCTGAAACCATGAAACAATGACGATCGTTTGAGTTGCTGCGCGCAGCAGAAATACGTCACTTCCGTAAAGCGGATGTTCGAACGACCGAGGTACGAGAATCAGACCCCTCTTCGGTCGGGAAAAGCCATTAACGTCGCAGTCGAAAGACGAAACGCTCCCAACCCAACGGTACGAGAATAGACCCGTTAAAAGAGAAAAACAATTTTGTTTAAGTTTTTAGAACACTTTACTTACACTTATATACTTAATAAGCATTTTTTGTAAAAGGTGGATTAACTGATCTATTTTGTGTACTGAAAGATAGAGACGTCACCTTTTCCACGTCTAACGGGGAAAGTGACGTCTCCCAACCCAACCGGGTTTGAATATCCCTAAAATAACAGTTATTTATAATAGATATTAAAAAATAGCAATAGCAAAAATATTTGTCACTCAAAAGTCGGATTATACATCCCTAGAGAGATGTGAAGGAATAAAAGGGGGTGGATTAATCGGCAAGCAGCTATTTTGTGTAC
>BGPR01001450.1:201134-255899 GCA_013235015.1 Araneus ventricosus
AATTGTTCATATAGAAATTGCTATACACTTTTAATGATGATAGTACCTGATTATGAAATTTTAATGATTACACATTTTCCCTTGGCTGTCTGATTTGTTTATCTTTTAAAATAACTTGTTGCTTATACTATGATGATATTTAAATAGAAGATGATATATAATGATTGCCTTAACTTCCTTGGATGTCTGAAGTTAGCAACAATATTTTACATAACTTCAAAAACTGTGCCAACAGTCCGAGAAATGAACGAATTCTTTTGTTACATCCTTGGATGACTAATATTAATTATAAAGGAAATAACTTCAATTTTTTTACGAATAAAGGTGGTTGCATGGATAAGAATTCTTTATGTAGAAATTATGTAATATTATAATACTGACTATGAAATGCGATTACATATTTTTTTAGATGTCTGATTTATTTTGAGTATATATTATATTTCTAATTTCACATGGAATTCACTTTTTTTACACATTGCTGCTTGCAGTGATGACTTTTAAAAAAAAAATGATATATAATGATTGCCTTAACTTCCTTGGATGTCTGAAGCCTGCAGCAATTAGTCTTATTTCTCATTTTATTGAGAGTATTTAATGGTGGTTAGCTATAATGACTTCAATAAAAATTGAAAATGTTTATTCTTATTTCCTTGTATGCCTGATGCAGTGGGAATTAATGTTTAACTAACCACCTTCGACGACTAGCTTGTTCGCCAGAAAATTTTGGTTGAATCTTTTATGCATATGATATTCATGGGTTTCCTTAACAAATTAATTTAAAACTTTAAATTGTAATGGATATTTAACCCGTTTTTTTTATTATTAGCTTTGCACATGTTCCGTTTCTTGTCTACATGAAGTTCCATAAAGGAGTCAAGAAACTGTTTGTGCTATGTAACATTCAACTGTAATTGTTGTCACCAACTTCACTTGCTCTTCATGTAAAATTTGCATTTGATTTCAACATTAAAATGATGCACCAGTTGTGCTGATGAAAAAAAATTAAAATATGAGAATCGTAATTGTCTGGCTTAATGGATACATTTTCTAATATGTTCACATTCTTGGAGGATTTTGTTTATAGATTTTGAGAAAAACTGGTGAAACAAAAGAAAAAGAAGAAAATTCATTAGGGTATATTGCCATTGATTTCAACAATGTGAGAGAAACATGCAAATAAATATTTGTTTGAAAACTACTTTGAATTTCATTGCAATGTTGTAAATTTGAGAAAAAATATTACAGCAACTTAATATCATTGAAAAGATAACCTTTTGAATTTTCAAATAGTGGAAAAATTATTTTGTGCTGTAATATTTTCGAAGGTTATCCAGAAAAGGCGCCAAAATTTCGCTTGATTTTCAATTAAAATTTCACAAAGGGGGGTTCGGAGTTTCAGATTTCCACCCTCTAAATATGTTTGTCAGATTTTGAAGCTCTAGGTCCAGTGGTCTGCCCTGTAGAAAACCAACACACACATTCCTTTATTATTAGTAGATATTACTTGTTTTTTCATTCTTTCATCATACATATAACTTATGTATGATATTCTTGTGATATGTTGGTGTGACTTATGCATTATATATAGCTGTAGAACCCACCCTTCATGCTGTTTTTATTTTTACTAATCAAAATTATACCGAAGTTGTGTAATGATTTGAAACATTAAAATGTATTCCTTTTATTCAGTGATCATTTTTTCTTTTTCAAATGGGAAATGAAAAGAGATTTTTGAATTTAGTATTGTGTTATGTTTTTGGAATCTGCTATTACTGTTAACATTTAACTTAAAAAGCTATAGAACACGTGATATGTTCGGATATTCTTCATAATTTTTGTTTCAAATTGTTTTTGAACAAATTTAAAAGTCAATAATTTACTGCTTATGAATGTAGCTTTAATTCAACTTTGCATGTCTATGTAAAAACATGAGAAAAAAAAATGAAATTTTAGATCGTTGAAAATATCTCCTTAATACAATGTTTTGCATTTCTTGTTGACATTTCATAGTGTTTTTAAGTTATTGGATAGAAATGTTCTATACAATTTACTTAATTTTACAGGAGCGTGTGGGACGTCGATGCAAAGCACTCCGTGTCTTGAATTCGTATTGGGTGGCTCAAGATTCCACTTACAAATTTTATGAAGTGATATTGGTTGATCCTGCACACAATGCTATTCGTAATGATCCTAAAGCCAACTGGATATGCAAGGCTGTACATAAACATCGTGAGTTGAGAGGATTAACCTCTGCTGGTAGCAAATCTCGTGGTCTCGGCAAGGGACACAAGTTCAACAAGACCAAGGGTGGATCACGTCGTGCTTGCTGGAAGAGGAGAAACACCTTGCAATTGCGCAGAAAGCGATAGATGTTTTTGTTTTCCTCTTAATAAAATGTTAAGAAATATGCTGTTTCTGTGGCTTTTTAGAATTATAGATACATTTTCAACTGTTTCATGCATTTAAATTTTTAATGTTTAGTAGTGCAGTTTTCTGTGGTTTTAACATAAAGTTGATATTTTATGAAATTGCGAATAATAAAAAATGGAGGCTGTGGATCAAAATTTAGTCAAGGAAACCTTTAAAAAATTATTAAGTAATCAAGTTTGCTATCCTTAATTCATAATATACTGTACACATTGCTTAATTAAAACTACTTGACAGTGGTGCGATAGAAGTAGTTAAAATCTAAATCTTAATATAAATCATTGTGGGTATGTATGTATGCTTGTATCTATGTTTCACATCTCCTCTTAAACCACTGCACTGATTTCAACCAAACTTGGCGCACTTATTAAGACAATGCGGAGATTACTGTCAACTTTTTAAAGTGCAAAAGTTGATTAAAAAGTAACTGAAACAGTTTTTCCACTGTAAGTTCGGAGCAAATTATTCCCCCAAAATTATTTTTATACCATCTTAAAGTTCAAAATTTTACCTTTTTAATGATATAAATTTTATCTGACATTTTTCCTTTAATTTTTCAAAATTGAATAAAAAGTTGGCACGCAGATGATCTTAAAATAAATCAAATTTAATGAGACTAGAGTTGATATTGATGAGTTGCTGGGCAACGGTGTAATTCAGGGTGGCCACCCGAATGGAAAACGGAAATTTATTCTAAACCTGGAATTTTTTTTTTTTGATAATTCTTATTGCAGGCGACAATTCGCTGATCTTTTTCTATAAATAGAATGAAACACCTTTGGCAACCAATGAGAATCGGTCATTTAATGGCAATCAAAAACGAATGCCATCCATGATCATGTAAAAACCTCACCAGGGGCGAGGTGTTGACATTTAAATTTCCGAGGGACGGACCGAAATTTTGGCTATTATTCCAGTCAACGAAGGGTTTGAAAAAAAAAAAACATTAAATCATATAGTTTTGAAAATTGGTACACATGTTCGTTAGGGGCTTCTGATAAACATACTAAATGTCCCTGGTCCTGGGGGGGTAAGCTCACGACACCATCTTGGATTTCATCCCCCTTTTTTAGTTTTTCCAGAATATCTCGGGGAAAACTATCAAGTTTTCAAATTACAATTGATTTAACAAATTAAAGAGCGTAAAATTCCCTACAAATACATGCTTATATTTTTCTGCCAGCTTTAATAGTTTCGCAGATAATGAGTCTCAAATGTTGCCGCCATCTTTGATTTCATCTCCCTTTTTCTTAGTTTCTCTTAAATATCTCAAAATCTATTCAATTTTGAAATAACATGTAGTCAGCAAATTAAAGAGCGCAAAATTCCCTACAAACGCATGCTTTTATTTTTTGTTTTAGCTGTAATAGTTTCCGAGATAATGGATTTCAAAATTTGCAACCATCTTGGATTTTATTCCCCCCTTTTAGTTTTTCTTAAATATCAATGAAACTATTAAAGCTAGAAAATAAATAAAAGCATGCATTGGTTGGGAATTTCACGATATTAATTTGTTGTATTTAATGTAATTTGAAAATCAAATAGTTTTCGAAAACTGAATATTAAAAAAAAAACTAAAAAAAGGGGGATAAAATCCAAGATGACGGCAAATTTTTAAATCCATTATCTCGGAAACTATTAAAGCTAAAACAAAAATAAAAGCATGTGTTTGTAGAGAATTTTACGCTCTTTAATTTGCTGATTACATGTAATTTGAGATAGTTAAGAGAAAGTAAAAAAAGGAGATGAAATCAAAGATGGCGGCAACATTTGAGACTCATTATCTGGGAAACTATTAAAGCTGGAAGAAAAATAAAAGTATAGTTTGTACGGAATTTTATGTTTTGTTTAATCAATTGTAATTTGAAAACTGAATATTTTTCGAGATATTCAGGAAAAACTAAAAAAGAAAGGGATGAAATCCAAGATGGCGCCGCGAACTCACCCTCCAGGAACGGGGACTTTTAGTATGTTCATAATAAGCCCCCTCACGAACATGTGTACCAATTTTCAAAACTAGGAGTTAATGTTTTTTATACCCCATTTTGGACCTTTGTTGACTGGACTATATGAACAGAATCGCGTTCCTTTTGGTAGTTAAATTAGATGATACTTCTTGAGATGAGAATCTGTAGTATAACCACACTCAGATGCGGAAGAACCACCGGGATGTGGCTATATTTCCAAGAGATTCAGATAGCTTAAGAGATTTAACACTACACTACTGCCTGCTTTTACGATGATTTAATATCAAATAGGAGTTATAACAGAATTAGTTTTTTCCATTTCTGGAGATTTTTTTTCATTGAATTATGAAGTATTTGAAATTAGTGCTAATATTTTCTTTCAGCATTTTTTTGTTTGTTTATTTTGTGTATGTTTTTTTTTTTCTCTGAGTGTTGCGAAACATTATGATTACTGATCATTTTGATAAATTATGGGATCTTCAAAGTAAGGGACAGCCGTTACCCATACATATCAAAAGAATTTTTTTTAGTATTATGTATGGATGTTCAGATTTTTTTTTTTTTTTTCATTTACGCACGCCCAGATCTTTGACATATGAAATCAAATTTAGTAAAGTGATGGATTAGCACAAGAGGAGAGCTGACGCCACAGTAATTTTTTTTTTTAAAATTCAAATTAGATTTTTATTTAATTTTAAATGGTAAATACAGGTTTTTCCCCATTTTCGCGAATTTTATTTTTTCTCTCTTTTTTGTCTTTGATGTTTTATTTTATTTATTTCTCTTTACATATTGCGCATTTTGAGCCGCATTGAAGGAAGTTGGTTGGAATAAAAAGTTGCTTTTTTTTTTCTTTTGCTAACTATTCGATTCCATTCGTGTGACAGAATATTAT
Organism: Araneus ventricosus; assembly: GCA_013235015.1. Classification (NCBI taxonomy): domain Eukaryota; kingdom Metazoa; phylum Arthropoda; class Arachnida; order Araneae; family Araneidae; genus Araneus; species Araneus ventricosus. The sequence goes on from BGPR01001450.1 coordinate 206,424, forward strand.
GCTTCTGTGTTTTAATTTATAAACATCAGTAAAAAATCGTTTTCTTACATTTTTTTCTGCCTTTTTATGTTTTATTTTGCAACGTATATTTTTATTGAGATTTTGACCGTCCTAAAAATTTTTTAAGTTTATATTTTTAATCGGAAAAACCTGGAAAATTCGGTAAGAGTAGAATTGTTCATTGTAAAGATGTATTAGTTATTTTATGGTTTATTGTTTAAAAGTTTTAAATAAATGTTCTTTTTTCAAACATTTTGCTTTTTTATTCAAACCATACTGACTACATAGTATGGCTTATGTGCATGTGATTTTTTTTTCTATGGTTGATGGGCTACCTCCGAAAAAAGTCAGGGAAATTTTTTATAAAACCTGGAAATGTCAGGGAAACTGAAACAGCAAAAATGATGGCCACCCTGTAATTACTTAGCCACAATTTTTTTTCAAATATAGTTTGGCAATGTTTTCATTGGTTCTTAAGGAATTCTAAAGCTTATTTAATTAGGTTAATAAATCACTGCAGTTCATATCACCTGTCATTTTTACCTGTGTTTCCTAAGGAATAATAAATTCTTAATACAGGGTTCGTACGTGTCCTTAAAAGTCCTTACTTTTACATTTAGTCCTTAGAAGTCTTTATTTTTATGTCCCATTTTTAAAAAGTCCTTACTTTTTACTCTGCCATTATTAAAAAATTTAAAATTTCACCGATTATCGTTTTTCTAATTCCTCCTTCTCGGCGGCTCTAATCTCGGTCGACGTGGCTCTCGCAGGGTGGGGGTGGGCACTGCTCGCGTTCCACGAGTACATATCCATCGTATACACTTTGGGAAATAAGGGAGGAGTTACAGATGGCCTGTATTGGTCCATGGTTCCATAGGAATGATTGTCAAAAGTGCTGTTACCATTTTTAGAACAGTATCAAAGTGATAAACGTTCACTTCCATTTTTTGCCAGTGATGTTTTTAAAACTTGTTAATGATTGCTTTCAAAATTTTGAAACCAGAGAATGAAAGAATTGAGAAACCTGAGACTTTATGCAAATTCAACTTCAGTGAACCAAACTTGTATAATGATAAAAGTTAAGTGTATATAGGATTTGCTGCAGAGCAACTAATAAAAGAAAAGATAAAAAAATAAGGAATTAGCAGACAAGGATGTTTTCACACTTAGACAGGATAGTCGGAAAAACATCGTAACTATGATAAAACATTTCATGCAGAAATGTCCTGTGAATTACACACTAGTAAGACCTGCGTTTTGCATTGATCAACGAGTAATGGCTGGATATCCCGAAAAAGCACAGGAAAAAATGAAAAAGGTATTGATTGTGTTGCCGCAAAATAAACGTATTTTGGAAAAAGATTTGGACGAAATTTTGTTACTCTATGCAGATTTTCTGTTAAATATTGTAAAGCCAAATTCATTTGAATTTACTTCTTTCAATCCAAAGAGTGATTCCCTTGTTACTTTTTTACAAACTTATTTTAACAATAATCATTATGAAAAAGTTTGGAAGATTATCAAAATGCTATTAATACTGTCGGACGGACAAGGAGGTTTTTCGGTGAACAAGGCCCTGGAAACAGAAAATTTAAAAGACGCTTCATATATTTCCCAGCGTGTAATTCATGAATTTATTAAGCTGTCTGGGGATATTTATGACTTGAAAATTACTAAAGAAATGAGGACAGCTGCCACCTTGGCTAGAGCAAAATACATACAGTATTTAGAAAGTGAAAGATCCAAAGAAAAGACTGAAACAAAACAACTGTAACGAAAAGCTCTAGAGGAGGAAATAGATTTTTTTAAAACAAAAGAAAATGGGTGGGATACATAGCTGCGGAGAGTTAATGTTGGTGACTGGATAAAATTTTCAACAGGTTTCTGTATCAATCGGTTTACTGCAGAATGCCTTCAGTAGGTAGCCTAGGCCGGAGCTACAATGCAAAGCTGCATGTCTGCAATTAGGATTATGAACTATGCATTTTTAAAAATTTGAGCCTAAAATGTTTTTAAATCAGTTATTTATTTATTTTTTGCTTTTCTTAAAGGGTACTGTAATAAAATACTCGTGATTCAATTTAGTATCAACATTATAATAGTAAAAACCTGAACGATTTTAAGCATTCTTTTGTTAAACGGTGTGCTGAGATTTTAAATATTTTAAACTTAATTTGTATAAATATTAAAATGCATACTTCATTTAAAATTGAGAACAGTTCATAATTTCTTATGACATTTTTGTTGCTGAATTTCTTGAAGTTTGTTAAAATTACGTGAATACATTTCAAACAGGACGGCAGACTCTTGCTATTCAGACGATTTTCAATTTGGTATTTTGGTGATCAGTTGTCATTAAAAGAGGATTTAAAGCTAAACAAGAATAGGTTTGAAGATGAAGGCTTTGCTGTAGTAGGGAGCCAGTTTTCTTTTTGTCTTGTCTGAATCAGCTTGCAATTTTCCTTAGTTTAAGTGGATTGCAAAGCACTTTAGAATGAATATGGGATGATAGTTTTTGCAACTGCAAATCCCATATAAACCCTTTTAATCAATCAGTTAACAAGAATGTTTTAAGTGTGCAAACAATTGTGGCGAGATACTCTCAGACGTTTTTCCTTTTACTTAAATTTAATATTTTTTACATAAAAAGAACCCGGTTTTAACCATTGATTTAAAAAAAAAAAATTCGCCTCAAAGTTTCCAGTATTTTGATCTCATTGATTTGTGGTTTCTGCAGTCAACGATTCAATTGGATTCATTCTTCATAACAGAAGTAGAGCTACAACTGCTAGATATAATGGAATTTTTAATTTTTTGAGTACATAAGCTCAAACAGTTTTTATAGTGTTTACATTAAGCTGATGAGATTATCTTCAAATGTAAGTGTTTGTTAAAATAATTCATTGATTTGACTTTTTAGCATGATTAAAAGATATCCTTGAATAGCTTATGAAACAGTTCTATTCACTTAAGATCTACTTTCTTGAAAACTAGCCGTTAGACCTGATTTAGCACTTCAATAGACAGTGGCTAGAAACTGGTCACCGACAATAAAAAGGACATTTGCTCTTTCAGTTCACATTAAGATTTTCCATTATGATTAATCTTATATTGAGTTGCACTATTTCATTTTACAAAAACATTTTTTTTTAATATAATTTGTCTATATTTTAGATTACTCAAGCGACTGAGGCAGTAAATTTTCAAATGTAAATTTGCTTCATGAAATTAAAACATAACTAGGAAGATTGATATTTGAACCTCCAACTTGGTGTTCGGCTTCAATAATAATGTGATATTGAAATAAGTATGAAAGGCAGCATGGGAGATAGGTAAAATATTGCCATTTGGTCTTATTTCCTTTGGGTCTTGATAGTTCATTCAAAGAATTGGCCGCTGAACACAAGACCTACTATTGCAGATTTTGGTTCCCATACATTTCTACAAAACTCGGCTGTTCTCTTCCCTAGAGAACATGAAATTAATTTTGAATGAAAATTCGCCATTTGAGTGGTTATACTTTTGTGATTGTGTGACAGAGCATACATAATAAGTAGAACCAAGATATTTTTAAATAGAGAAGCTGCTGTTAAACACAAGATGCCTTAGTGTTACTATCTTGATAATACCGTAAAGATGTATTTTAAAATATATAGTTAAATTGTTTTAAAAAAAGTACGAGTGAATTGACCATATTATAAACAAAAAGATTTTTCAAAATTTTAAACACAACTTTGAATATTGTAATTGCTTATAAAAAATGTGCTCTATTTACAATCAAAGATTCAGTCTAAGGTAAGAAACTGAAAGCTTTATTCAAAAATAAGCAATAGTTCCGGTAGTTACAGCTAGTCTACATGAAACAGTTTTGTATGCACACTGCTTGGATTGACACACACACACAAAATCCTCACAATGTGTTAAGCAAGCCTTGTGACAGACTATTCAATCCAGAATGTCAAAGTTACTTCATATAAGGCGTGAATTGCAGTTTAAGATGTCTTAATTTTGTCTGAAGATATGAATGCATCACAATATTGATGTATACAGAATTAAAATAGCATTACACAGGGTTCCCACGGTCCTTAAAAATCCTTGAATTTTATTTGCCTTACTCAGAGGCCCTGGAAAAGTACTTAATTTTTTGTTGGGTCCTTGAAAAATAAGCAAATTGACCATCCAATATTTTTTGGGACAGAAGAGAAAACAGTTTGTTACTTGGTTTTGCTTTCAGAATGCTACCACCAGAAAAAGAGTGTTTGAATGGGAATGCTTTCAATCATCTTTTCTCTCTTTGTATATTGAAAGGCAGCCTAATTTGACAATACTGTAAAAACTATACAGGGTATTTCTCCATCGGGTCAAACAGTCCTGCAATTATCCTAATGCATTTTAAAAGTAATTGATATATTTGAACAGAATTTTGTTTTAACCCTCCGACTGCCAAAACGTCTTATGCTTATTTCCTCCCCCCTTTTGAAATGGGTTGAGAAACGGTGCAGAGCAATCTTATCTGTTTAACAATGGTCATCTCCCCTCCCACTGTCACTCTTGATTGACGTCTCCAGTAAGTGTTCGAGGGCAAATGCTCAATTTACTTTAAGCTCACTGCTTACTTGCTGTTAAAATTCTTGCTATAGTCCAAGACAACTCAAGAATGTTATACAGTGGAAGCTATGGATGGTATTCTTCTGCCAAGTGAAATAGTCCTACAACTATTCTAATGTATTTTAAAAGTAATTGACATATTTCAACAGAATTTTGCTTTAAATAACAAAAACTGATATTCTCTGCAATAAAAATCTATTTTTAAAACGTATGTTATTTAATTTCTTGACTGCCCAAGTCAGAAAACGTTTTTTTTTAAATGCAATTCAAAGTTCTCGTTGATTAGAAAACACAGGGTTTGATTGTTACATTCTCTACAATTTTACATCTTTCTTTTCTTCTTAGCATTCACATTTTGTGTATAACAACAATTGCGAGTTGGAAAAAGGCATTTGGAAGGGAAAGGAAAAGTTATGACTTATCATGTTTCCTTTCTAAAGGTTATCACTTTTAGCAGTATATTTACAATGTTTATAAACAGTAAATGTCACCTTGTAAGAGAATATCTTTTCTAAATAAATATATCTGTCCTGGGTCGCCTCTTTCTATTTTGTCATTTTAAAATTTTTATCAAATTTTTTTCATATTTAACTCTGAAAAAAACTTTACTTTTCATACATTATGTTTATCCTAATAAGTTTTCAACTTTGGACCTTTTTTCTCTTTTCGAGAGTAATAAATAAATCTGAGCAATTGCTCTAGAAATAAATTTCTTTATAATTAGATAAATTAAAAATTCTCTTAAGTTTTAATTATAATATATCAAGCGATTACAATGAGTTATCCAAATGAGTACACTCTTGAAATAAAAAAAAATGAAAACTCTGAAATGATCAAGTTTTTCTTCATTAAAATTATGTTTTCGCATCAATTTTGTCTTTTACTGTAATAATCATATACAACCGTAAAAAATGAAACTTCTAGAAAATCTTTTGCTGAAAATATAGAGTGTTATCACAATTTGTAAACAACCCCTATATAGTCAACAAGGGTTTGGATGTTAGAAACATGACAATAAAAGAACCCCTCACAACACAAATGACCACTTGCTTATCAGATGGGGGAAGGAAATGTTTACCTTCTTCGTGTTTTGAATTCGGCCGGTCTGAGTTTTAGAAGAACTAGATTTCAAAGCACTGTGGGTTTCAGAGGGTTAAACACCAACAACCGATTTTCTCTCCAATGAAATCTGTTTTCAAAATGTATGTTATTTAATTTCATAGAGGCAGGGAAGTCTGTGTTCATGTGAACACAAAAACTTAAAATTTAGTACAGAATTTTATCATTAGAATTGTAGATCAGTATCAAATTTATTTCAAAAATAAAAATGCATATGATCAATTTGATTTAAATTTGCCATTTGCATTTTTATGTTTAAAATGAATAATTTTATGGTCCTTGAATTTTTCATTCTATAAGAGTGGGAACTCCGAGTGCAGCTGTTGACTTCTGGAATCATTGGTTTTAGCTAGTGGAAGTAGTTACAGGAAAAAATTTTAATGCTTAATTTGAAAAAAAGGCAGATACATGTTAATTATGTCCTAAAAATTATTTAGCCTTTATGAACATAAGCTATACAGAAAAATGTGAATAATCCAAGCACAATTAAAAATAAAATTTTATTGACTACAAAAATTTCAAAACAACATGTTCAAGACCTCTAGCTATTATTAGTAAGTTCCCCTAAATGTTTTTTCACTTTCCCGTTTCTGAGTTTCATACAGTTTGGATACCCCTTCCAATCTTCTCTGAACAGCAACTGAAAATGTTATAAAAACATTATTATTATCATCGATATAGTTAAGTTATATTACAGATATAAAGAATGGTTGTCAAAAAACAGCTGGGGAAGTTAAACTTTTGTCAAAAAGTTTTAGTTTTAATATTTTTTCAAAAATATAATTAACTTAAAAATAAACTATTTCTTTAAATGAATATGACAAAAAAACTAGATATAAATTGTTTTACAGATAAGAATAAAGAACACTGTTTCGCAGCACATATTTACCGGTATTTTGATCAATCCACTGCAAAGCATCCATATGAGCATTAAGAATTTTCGCAATTTGTTGCACCTAAAAAAATTGAATATGAATGTTATAGTTGAAATACAGTAAATATTAACTTTTTAGACTGAACTGAGATAAAAGTTGTACATGTTTTGCATGCACTATAACCAAAGCTGGACGAACACGGCGTTAATCCGTGCCCCGGCACGGAGTAAAAATATAAAAGGGCACAAAATTTCCAAAAGAAAGAAATCGCAACAGAGTTTCTGATTAATTAGAAAATTTTCTGAAAAAATTCTAAAAAACAATAAAGCAATCTTATTTTATGTACTAATGACCACAAAACTTTCAAGGCACTACTCCAGTAATCTATATATATAAAAGGCAATATTTGTGTATCTATCTGTGCCTTATACAGCGCAGAAATCGCTACACCTACAGGTACAAAATTTGGCACAAAGGTGGCCCAGGTCAGGAGCTGAAGCACCTCGAAGCGATGTTTTCGAAGTAGAATTTTTCGTTATTCAATGCTTTATTGATTTTTTCGCCTTTCTCAGCGAAGTTCTATTCTAAAATTCTTGAAAGTCCGGAAGTTGAACAGGTACAGAAAATTTTTTTATGCTAACAAAATTTTTTATACCACCAAAAAGATTTACCACCTTCGGAAGTTTTGAAATTGATAACAAAAATGAATTTTGCTCCAAACATCACCATTGCTCTAAGAATTTTACTAACTCTTCCAATAGTGTTGCATCCGTGGAACGTTGTTTTTCCAAACTAAAAATAATCAAGAACTATTTGCGAACAACAACATCTCAAATAAGATTGTCAGACCTCGATCTATTAGGAATTGAGTATGAACTGAGTAACAGTCCAGATGTTTCTGAATTATACTCCTGTTAAACTTTTTTTTAAATGAAGTATTTTAAGTGAAAAGTTATTATAAGTATTTTTGTCAAATACTGAGTTACACTGTTGTTTTTTGGATGTTCAATAAAAATTGTAAAAAAGACCATATACTTCTTTTTAGAATACTTACATTGTAGTTCCATAGGGGTGCAATTTTTTACTTTTGCACAGAGCAGTTCAAAGGCTAAATCCGACCCTGACTGTAACCCATAAATTATAACACAACATAGTCTCAAATATTATGATTATCCTGGTTCATATATATATATATATTACCACCTTAGGCTAGTTTAGTAATCTTGATGTAAACTGATATATTTTCATTTAATTAATTTAAACAGCAATATATACATTTCATTTTCACAAAGTCATCAACCAAAATCCACCTTTGTTTATTTCTGAGCAAGTTTTGAGATATTTCTCAGTCCCGATTCTTTTCTAAACTTAGAATAAAATCAGATATGAAAGTGATGGAGTTTTTGTTTTATTTCCTCTATTTATGTACAACATCTAATCTTAAACCTGTCAATGTTTAAATTTAAAATTTGTCCAGTAAATCCAAAATGACTGAGGAGAAAAATAGTATTTCTTGAAAAATGATAGAAAGATTGAAAATGAAGGTTGGAAAACTTCAGTTTCCTCTCAAGAATTATTCATTAAAAATACCTTGCAAGGCAAGTTTTGACTACAGTAGACTCCTTCTTAACTGGACTTCGTTTAACTGGCTAAATTTTGTTTATCTTTAAAATATAAAAAAATAGCTAAGAATTTAAAAAAAATATGTGTTTATTTTTGTATCGCACGTATTTCAGACACAGGGTGGTCCCGGAATGTCTATATGACGGGGGGGGGGGGGGGGGAAGCTGCTCAGTAACTGACAGGCACTTTTTGACCTTGACAGTAGAAGGGCACAGTTCCTACCAAACGATTATGATGATTGGTCAGACGATCCCAATACAGTTGCAAGGGGTGGAAAGAAAGGTGATTTTGGATGAATGACAAAAACATTTAAATCATTGTTTCTTCACGGTTGTACTATATGTCTTAAGAGTTGAAAATTTGTTAAAAATGGCGAATTGTGGAAAAAGACAGTGTGTAGTGGTGTCCATGCAATTGCGATTAGATGCCTTAAAAAGGATTGATAAGGGCGAAAGTTTGAAATCAATTGGTTTATCTTTTGGTGTAGGCGAAAGCACTGGAAGAAAAGGAAGAAAGAGATTGAGTCATTTTGTAGTAAATTAGAAACGAAAGGGGCGCTCAAATCCCAGTCTACTCTAAAGAAATTGAAGCTGGAAAAATTGGATGATACGCTGCTTCTATGGTTTAACCAAGAACGAGTTAATGGAAAACCAATTAAAGAAAAGGCTGTTTTTCTTCATAAGAAAATGGGAGGAAACGAAGATTTTCAAGCAAGTGAAGGTTGGCTGAACAGATGGGGGAAAAAGGCATGGAATCCATGTGCTCAGTATTTATGACGAAAAATTGCCTTCGGACCCTGTGAAAGCAACCAAGTTTTTAAAAAAATTTGAAGATCTGGTAAAGGAGAAAGCATCATCCAAAGAGCAAAAATACACCATAGACGAAACCGGCTTATATTATAGAAAGCTTCCAACAAAAACTTTATCCTCTAGAAAAGAAGCCGTGGCACCAGGATATAAAAGAAGTAAAGACAGAGAGACTGTGTTTTTATGCGGCAATGCTGCTGATACGCATAAACTGATGGTAATGCTAATTGGAAAATCCGTCAAGACAAGAGCTTTTAAAAACATCAATGTTAAGCCTCTCCCAGTTCACTATAGAGCCTCGAAGACTGCTTGGATGAACCAAGAGACTTTATCGGATGAACATATCGTTGGAGCCCTCACAGATGGGGTTCAAGACGATGATGAAGCCGACGACATCGTTGAGAATACCACATCCCTGATATCTCATACGGATGGAATGAAAGCTTTAGAAGCGGCATTAAGCTATGTGGATCAGCAGTCATCAGCTTCCCCCATTGATGTGAAGCTGATAAACAAAATGGCAAAACTATGCGGCAAGTTGCCGAACTTCTAGGCTTCAACAAAAAAAGGTTACTCACTTTTTTTAATGGTATGTAGCTTATAATACTTCAATATATTGAGTAAAATGACGCAATATTTTAATTGTGTATTTATTTATAAGACAAATACATCCGAACTTTAATTTATTTCACTTCTCCGGTTTAATCGGATTTTCGCTTAACCGGCTTACCCTCGGTTCCATTTAAGTCGGTTAAGAGGAAGTCTACTGTATTTCAACTTAAAATTTTATAATTCTACATATTTATTACAAATCAAACCAACAGTAAGATACTTTTTATGATATTGCAGAATAGTATAAATAATGATATTTTCATGTCTTAACTATGTGGTTGGTCTACTAACACAATATCTATCACATCAGACAATATTGGCGCTACAATCAAAATAATTTAAAAAGTTACAAGAGTGGAAAACTGATTTTAAGTAATTAATCTAATAATTAATTAATTTAATAAATATAAAGAAAGGAACTTATATTGTTTACAGATTGACTATTACTTTTGGTGATTTAAAAAATCTGTAAAAGTTTGGGACTCCTTGAACACTTAATTTTCACTTTATAAAATACATATCAGTATATACAAACACATATAAAACAAATACATCCAACAAGTAACATCAAAGCTTTTTTTTATACATAAAATAGAACTCACTGGGTCATTATCATCTTGGGCCTTATTAGCAGTATTTACATGTTCAATAATCTCGCGGATATCTTCTGACATTCGTTTTAACTGAGCATCAATGCCTTCTGCAAGATGATACCTAGGAATTGAAAAAAAGGAATAATTATCAGATCTCTAATTTTCTTTTGGGATGGTTAAACTATGATAAATACTTTGAATTGTGTCTACTTTTAGATTTCTAGTGCTGTTTACTGAATTCCAAAAAATAATAATTTCATATTGAAAAAAAGAAATTAAATTTTATGCTTGATATTATTTCTTTTCTGTGAAATGTATCATGAAAGTTACTTCTAGTTTTTCACCTCATATGGTGGAAAATTTTAACATCTAGAATAATGTAGCAATTTTTTAAAAAAGTAAAGGACATCAGCTGCATAAAAGAGTAAATGAAACTTTATAATATGGTCTGTTCTATTTGCAACAGTTTTTTTTAAAAACCAACTCATGTTATTGCAAATAATAATCCTTCATTTCTCAAAGGAAATTACTTAGAATTAAAATTGCTGGCATTTAATATGATATCCTGGTGAGGATTCAGAGATATCGCTGATACTTAAAATGTAAACATATAAAACAGAAGTAAGTTCCATGTAGCTTTGAAAAGAATTGGAAAACTTTTAAACTGAAAGGGACAATTATTTATTAAAATACATAAGGGAAACTAATTATTTTGACAGTAATTTATATATGAAAGATTTTCTCTGGCGATTAAATCAAGTGAAATAAAAAAAATTAAGTGCCCTTCATGAGTACTAACAAACATGAGAAAAAAAAAAGAAAGAAAATACATAAGTAACCAACAGCATGTTCAAATTATGGAAACACAATAAAAAATTTACATCCTATCTTTAGAGATAAAACATGTGAAACAAAGTAAATGAACATGAATGCGTTTTGAAAACACAAAACATCTGTAAAATTAACTGTACTTGAACAACTCATTAACTCCGCAAAAAACACTGCAAATGTATAGTCTTGGATATAAAAGATGCAAACAAAAACAAATTTTTATACTCTGTTAAACTTGTACATAACTTTCTTTAGCTAAAAGGAAACTAATAAGTAAACAAAGAAGGTTAAAATCCATACTCAATAATTTTTTCTCTTCTAATTTAGAGAACAGTTAAATCTATAGGTGCAGATGAAAATTTAAAACTAATTATACCATGCAAATTTTAAGTACAATATTATAAATTGCATTATATTCTATAAATTAATATCCTTGAATCGAAACATTTTTATACAATAAAACATGAATTTTTGAGAAATATACACAAGCAGTTCTTACGTATGTTCCCTTTCTAGGTCAGCATGTTGCTGTACATGAATACTGGGAGTCGATTCTATAGATTTTTCTAAAGGATTCAGTAATTCCTCCAGTTCAGATTGCTGTGCCAAAATAAAATCTAATTCTAGATCTAATCTTTGCTGATCCAATTTCACTCTCTCAACTGAATCATTCAGAAGAGTGATCTGAAAATTATGAAAATACATGATAGATAAGTTTAGACAATAAGATACACAATAAGTTTATAACATAACTTATACATATGCTCTTTTTATAGCAATACTTAGCAGAATCTTTGGTTAAAAAAGTACAGAGAAAAAGCGGAACTATAGATATTTCTAATCAATCTTTTTTCAAGGAAACTTTTAATTCTATATTTCCAAATGCACAATGGTTTTAATCTAGTAGATTTAATGACCAGAAGCTTTGTTCATTATGTAATAAATCAGAATTTCTCACATCTTTAAATTCTTTTTAATGCACTTAATTTTTAAACGTAAACACACTTCTAGTTTAATTCAAAAGCAAAAGAACTTCTGCTTTAACTTAGAGTCGTGAGAATCTTCACTTTTCACGAGCCCCTTTTAGAGGAAATCCCCCTTTTTTAGTATTTTAAGTTCGGATGTGTTGCCATCTCCCCTTTTCTGCTTTGCTGGTTATAGACATGCTGCATTTATCTCCAATGGCCATGGACTGGGTGTATCTAAAGATTTTACTACAAGCTGCATCGATTAAAATAGTATGCCAAGTCTTAAATAAATTGATTTCTGGATTGAAAAGGCTGCCACCTCCTTTTATGATGCCTCTACATAATGCACAACAGAAGTTTTCTTTAAATATATACATATATTCCAGTTTTTTAAAAATTTTCATATGTACGAAAACTAGAACAGTGGTAAGAATACTGAATTGTACATATAGACAGAGTAACAAAAATAAATTATACCTTTTCCCCATTAGAAATTAGCAATCTATCCCAAGCGTTCACTTGAGTGGCTTGATTCAAGAAAACCTTCTCCTGCTCTTCCAATTCGATCTTCCATTTATTAATTGAATCTTCCAGCTGTCTAAAATTAATAGTTGCTGGAGATGCTGCACTAGATGTTCTAAGGGAAAAGAAACATTTATAAGTTTCTATAACATATAAAACCTGCTGAAGTAAAGAAATATTTTTTTTCTTGCCTCTAAATTCTTAAAGAAGACAACTGTGTATTAATTACATTATACAAAGACAACACATACTGGTAGATAGTTATGAGTGGCTGCATTACTAGTGGTTACCAGAGTGCAGCGAGTGAACAGTTAACAAATTTAATCTGTTCACAGACCTTGTTTGCTACATAGACTATTTGCAAACAGATCATCGCTTTATAGGAATTTGATCTATTCATTTTGCATAGCAAAAATTCTATGAAAATTTCATAATTTCCTATTATGTTCATACACAATAATACTAATACTTACTTCATTTCTACGATCTTGATACTTTATTCTTTTTAGGCCCCATAATATTATCAGTTTAATTTAATAAAAAGATCAGAACAGCACTCACATACAGAAAAGAAAGCTGTATAACAATAAAAAAAAAGTTATGTATGCTACAGTCAGATTCTTGTTCTTAATTCCTTAGAAGTATGAAAATTTGCACTTCTGACTATAGCCTTCCATTTACACCTGTTCATTTTGCAAGTTTGCTACTGCTCCTAGCAACCTGTTACTATCTCACTTTGGTCTGTCCAACTCTGTGGGGAGATCATCAACAAATGGCAATAAGAAACAATTCTACAAATGTTACAAACAGAGTCACCTCTTCTTGCACTTATTCTGTGAAGTGCCATTGTCCTAATATGTGTTCATCGTCTAGGCATAAAAGTCTCGAGAAAGCATTTTTTGTTTGCAGTCTGAACTGTTCATTAACCAATTTCTCACTGTACAAGTTTCTATCTATCTTGGGGTTACTTCCTATTCAAATCTACCCAGTCACAGATAGAGCCTTCTTACACGGAATATTGAATATCATTGTTTCATTCTAAATGCTGTTCAAATATGTAAATTTTATTGGAATCATATTTAAGATTTTAATGGAAGCAATGATACACATTATAACTTTCTTATGTGTTAGAATTTTGAGTTATTTTCGCTTAAACAACTTGTAAAAAAAAAGTCAAATGAACAAAACTCTTCCTTTTTGAATTGAAAACTTATTAAAAATACATCTTACACTGTAGTGGTTGTACTCAACACTGCGGAAGTTATAGCAGATGATACAGATGATGCTGAAGAAAGAGAAGTTGGAGCACCAAACAAAGAAGGAGCTGTAGTTGTTGCTGTAGTAGTGGATGTTGCCGTTTTCAATCCAGGGAATGAAAATCCTGTTGATGTTGAACTACTCAGAGATGTCGAAGCAGGAGCAAAAGAAAAAGCTGAAGAAAAAAAAGGCATTCCTTTTATGTAAATTAATTGAAAAAAAAAATCATGCAATTTTATTACAAGAAACATCTTTATTTGTCCTATCTGTCATTTAAGAGAAAATGATCTTTTCAAAATATATAGAAAGCATTTAAAAGAAATTAACAGGCATTAGTTATTAGGATACATTAACTTAACACTAAACCTATCGCAACCAATCAAATGATTGTTTCCCAAAGGCAGTTTCAATGTATTGCTGAAGTGTCAGTACATAAGTGCTAAGTTGACTTTGCTCTTCCATGAAGAGATTAACCTTCTGACTGCTTATCCCATGATTTCCAAGGGTAGGAATAAAGTCTTTTTTCTGTTGCAGCCTGCGATTTTTGCAGACTAATATGTTTATTAAGTACTATTAAAGCTTTGAATCATATCGTGTTAATAAAGCTTTGTATTTAAATAAAAACTGGCTTAGCTCAATGGTATTTGAACATGTTTGCAAGCGGTGCATCGAAATAGTGATTTTTAAAAAATTGGCAGTCGGAAGGTTAAAAGTCTGATTTGGGGTTTTATGACAGGGTAATTCCACATCAAATCATCCAATGATCAAAATTTCATCTTTTGTATTTTGTTTATTTTTGGCTCAGATGTAGTACTAGTACATTAGATAAAAAAATATAAATTTTCAGATTATTTGAACCTTTTGTGTACAAGTTATGAATCTTTGAAAATTTCACTATCAAACGATTGTAATTCAAGAACTATTTGACAAAGAGAGCTGAAATTTGCGTCATTTTGTTCAATTTTTTATGGCAAATCATAAAATATATAATATGACCAAATTACTGTTTTAAAACACTTTATTTAAAAAAAATTTAAATTTAAAAAAATCAAATTTGTAATTTTTTTGAAAAAAAAAATTATTTAAACTCATGTTAACAACATTTATGCCAAATTTCAAAATGCTTGCTATCTGTTACATTGAATAATGAAGAATACGTTGAAGAAGTGAAGTCTTTGAAATCAAGATTTGAGAAAACTTATGGCAGTTGTTGGAACTCATACATTCATTCCCTTCAACAAGGACAAAGACCAAACAAAAAATTTTCTAACAGTACAGAAACTCACGAAGTTTGGATCAGCCCTCATGATGAAGACATTCTATTTGTAGAAATTGTAGGATGTGTCGCATGTGTCTAAGACAATAAGTGGTGGCAGGCAATTGTTCTTTCAAAAGATCAGGTGAAGGAGGAAGTTCAAGTGTCTTTCCTTCATCCAAATGGAACATCACAGCAGATAGTTTGAAAGTACCAAAAATTTTTATTTCATGCAAATTACATCCGATCACTGCAATAGGCAGAACATACCAAATCCCAAAAGAGGAGGTGGCAAGTGCAGCACAAATTTTATATAGGAAGAAAAAATACTTGAACTAAGATATAAAACTGAGTTCCATTGTGGCAAAATAAGTATGTAATTTAGCATTAAATAAACAAATATTGCAAACGGTAACTGCCTTTTACAATACAGCTTCATAAGCCAATGAATTTTAGATCCCATTAAATGATACATTTTTATATCCAGCTCTGGAAGAACAGTTTGCAATATTTGTTGTTAAAAGGTGTAAAACTTATGTAGTTCGTAATTAAATAGGTTATTCATAAATTTATTTACCTTGTATTATTTCTGTGTAAGTCAAGCTGAGACAGCTTGTACAATAGCATGCTTTTTTTTAAACAGAATTCATATGAACATCAATAAAGAAAATATTTCTACTGTGATACCACAGGAGTACAATCATGAAATTTGGCATAAATGTAGCTAATATGAGGTTAAATAATATAAATACTATATTTCAAAATTCCAATTTTGAGTTTCTTAAATATTTGAATTGATTTTTTAAATAAAATTTTTTAAAAATTGGTTATACTATATTTTATGAAACACCATAATAAACTGAATACAATGACACAATTTTCAGCTTTCTAGGTCAAATAATTTTTGAGTTAAGGCTGCCGTGCACACGCCACCTACAATTTCAGAACGTAATGTTTACGTCGCGCACACTACCCACACCTCTCAGAACGTATCGTTATCCTATGGAGATTTGAGTACTTGCACCTTTTCTCGCTTCATATTATGCTGTTTCCTCGATGCAATCAAGGCATTCATAGAAGAAATAAAAAATAATCTAAATGTTTCCTATACTGCTTAAAGTATTTTTAAATTATTTTTCAAACGATGCTAACCTTCACATTCGGTTTTAAACATTTTTGAAAATTTTCAGCATAGTTAAAAATAAAGTAACTTTATAGAAAACTTACTATGGATCTTCTTTCCAATGCATTTATTTTAAAATTTTTCAAAAAATATATAAAGCCGTGTTTGAGCAAAATTAAAAGAAATTCCCGTGTCTTCCCCACTTCCTGGCTGGAGTCTGCCTTTCCCATGGAAGGATAGTTTTCCTCCTTTACTCTGATTTTAGCCTGATCTCCCCTTTCTGGAGGACTGTGGGGTGAATCCCTCCTTCCCCTTATCAAAGGACCGGTGATCAGCAGTATCTTTATTTTATGGTTAGGGAAAGTTTTGTAGCTTCTGAGCTCAAACCAAAACACTAACCAAGAAGCAAATGACAAAAAACAAGGAAGTGGAATAATTAAATTACATCAGTATAATAGACGATCATACCCTTGTTTGATCCTGGCGACTAAAACCTTTATCTCTCATTTCTTTATTCGCTTTAGAAATTCTTGGCTGCATAAAGTCGCATACAAAACGGAAATTTTTGAAAAATTTCATTCCACAAAGTATTTACAGAAGGATTACGGTGAACTGATTATTCTTAAAAAACTTGTATTCCAGATTATTCCACAATTCAAAACAGATCCGTAGTTTGGATTTTTTTTTTTTATTGAACCACTACGGTCCAATACCTTTCAAATTGATATTATTTTAACATTAAGATAATGGAGTAGTTCAAAAATACTTCAGAATGGTTTGAGAGTGCTCACACATAAACACAAACCTTGTTTCACGGGTGTTTTATTCAGAGTTATTTGTATGTACTTGATTAAAATGAAATTTTCATAAGCTCATCTTATTTCTTCTGAGGAAAAATAATGTTGCCTACTTCTATTATAATAGAAGTGAGACTGCTTTCTTTCATACCATAAAGCAGTTAAGTGCTAAAGGGTGTCAGTGTAGGGCAAAAAATGTAGAAACACCTGTATGACCCTGAGTAATTAGAAAGCAGGCAACAAAATTAACATTTTAGTTTCAAATTAGCTAGTTTTCCCAGACATTGTTGTTTTCTGCAAATACTCCCTGCCTAGATAGATGATATAGACAGCTAAAATGAAATACAGATTTAATATTTTCCTCACAAAGTGAAAGGACCCCTCCCTCCCCCCCCTGCCATAAAGTGTCACTACCTGGTCTACAATCTTGGTACCTAAGAGAAACATTTGCGGAGTCTATTATACCATGTAGTAAAATTAGTTTATTTTTTAGAGCGCAAATTTATTCAAGCAAATGATATATTTTGAAATGATTCGTTAGGATTAATCAGAATATGGTAGCCATAAAATATGTAAAACCCATTTCAAAAATTAATAAAAAAAAGCAGCCTAATAATGTTACAATCACGGTTTTTTAAAACGAGAGAGCAAATAAAAGGCGGTTTTTTTTCAGATAGGTAACACGTACACGTAAATTTTGTTACAGCTAGAGAATCTATAATGCTATGTTAGCCAGATCGGCCAAAAGCCAATACGCGTTTTCTGGTTAACTGTTTTAGTTTTTCTTGAAAATGAAAAGTATTTAGTTTTCATAATTACATGTGAATCTAACGTTCAAAGATGAATCTCCTGCAAAATGCCTTACTTTTCTTCTAATCTTGATATTTCACAGGATAATGGCTTTCAAAAAAATGGGAGCCATTCAAAAATTTATGTACCATCAGAACGTTGCTACCATCTGAAAAAAAAAATTAAAAAAAATTCGTATCATTTAAAAAAACAGTTGTTGTAACAGTGTTTTTCTTCTATTAATTCTTGAAATAGGTTCAATATTTTATAATCACCCTGTATGTATTATCTAGTGCATGCAGAATAACACAGCTTCCTCTAAATACAAGAAGACAGTGAGTCGCTTGCAACTTTTGGGAATCTAATCAAATGATCAGACATTTACACAGCTGAGACCATAAAAATCTCCAAACATTTCAATATACTGAGTGATTAATTTGTTGTTGCAAATTAAAACTGATTTTGTTTTTTATTTCATTTGCTATTTGAAATTAGAATGGATTTTTTCTCAAATACACATGCCATGTTTCAACCAGAGTTTTCTCCCCTAAACTTTCTCAGATAATTTCCCAAAGATGCCTTCATGTCCAGTAGCAAAAAAAAATCCGAACCTACTGTTACCCAGAACTCTCAATGACTCAGAAGGTTTTTTCATATAGTGATTGACAAAAAAAATCTAGGTAAAGGAATTCAAAAGCAGTGCCGAAGTTTAAACGCATCTAGCCGCATGCTCACGCGGTTTTCAATTTGCCGTCGAGCGACAAACTGACGCGTTGTTCTTTCTGAAGCACAGACACCGATTGCTTCTGTTACGCGCGCGTGGAATGGATTTGGTTTGAATGACCGAAATCATATGACCGACAGACAAATCAACTCTTTGTGATTTGACCCGACATCTTGTATCAGGTTCATCTTGATGACAAAACTGTAATACAATCTTATCCCATTCACGCTACAAGTTTTTGGTTAGTGTTACTACCAGGACATAAGACAGACAGACTTTCCCGTTGATAGTTTTGTCAAAATTTGATATTGAACCTACAAATGTATGTTATAAAGACCACATACTCAAATTTCATCCCGGTAGGGTCTCTCATAGTTCTCGAGTTATCGGTCGACATTAATAGCATTCCAAAATTAGTGTTTTTTTACCCGGATGGTCAAGCGTGAAGATCTTCTCAAAATCTGAGTTCGGATTTTGATGTATTACAATACTTCTCTTTGTAATACTTCAGATACAGAAAAGTAAAAGCAATATAGTTCCCATAGGAAACTACGTGTATAAGGATATTCTGATACTAACAGTCTATCTAAATATCCTAAGGTTTTTTATCATCTAGATGTTGTTTAAAATAACTAGTTATATATATATATCAGAGTATATATAATTATATATGGGATGACTAATAGAATATATATATATATATATATATAAATCTTTTTATTCTGTGTCTTTTTGCTGAGAAAGTTTATTAGTCCCTCTATTTTTTCTAAAATTTTCTAACTCCTCTTCTTAAACTAATTTCTCCATATAAAGTGCAACTAGCAAGAAAAGGATTGATCAAAACCTAGGGCCCTATATTTGCGAAATTTATTAGTAATCAGAGAATTTATTTTCACTAGTAGACTCAGCAAGAGAGCTTCTCACAAGATGATACAATGTTTAGCTTGTAAACAGCCTAATAAAAGTTAATGTCCCAGCGAGGGAAAATAATTTAGAATTAGGAATCAAAGGGGAATTGTATGCAAATATTTCAATATTTAAGAAATTCTTGATGGTATGTTTATTTGATAATACTATATGTAACAGTTTATTTATGAAGAATTGATGTTCACTACAAATTAGGTATAACTTTGGATGCAAATTTTTCCCAAAAGTAAAGTAATATCATAAGAACTAAATGCTAGGGTCGATTAAGGCCTTTGTTTAAGAATTATTAACAAGTTGAAGAATATATTCTTCCCAGGTAATTGGTATTAGGTTTCAGTTTTATTCAAATATGTATAAAAAACTTTTAAAAACGCTTCATATATACACCAAAAATCTTTTTCTGTTAAATTTCATTATCGTTAGTTCCTTTTCTTAAAATAGATGTATATAAAAAATTCTTTTGAAGGATGCTTGTAATATATTATACAACGCAGTCAATGCCATTATTTAAAATTATTTTATTTTAAAATGTTGCTTTCTTTGTCTGGTTTTTAATAATTAATTTTATGTTTAATTAAGAAATAAACTCTACAAAATAAACTAACAGATAATTAGTCATCTAGAGCTTCGCTTTAAAATGTAAAAGTTCGGATCATCATGTTTCTTCTAGACAGGTTAAAAATTTTTAAAAAAAAAAGAAAGAGAGAAATTTGACCACTAATATAAGGTTATTTATTAAGCTTAAATGGAAAGCCCACAATTTTACAAAGTTTTTTTACATTTTGTAAAATAAAATTTTAGCTATTTAAACTTTCTCATGAAATAGTACAAATCTTGCTACTAATTTCAGTATTACAAGTTTATAAAGATTTCTTTTTCTTTTATTGTATTGTTTAGGCAATCAAACATATTTATCTGTATTTCAGCTATCAAAAGAATTATATGGATATCTTTATTTATTTATTATTGTTAGGTTTTATTTTCATAAAAATCTAACTCAATTAGAGACATCCACCCAAAAATGAGTAAAACCAGAGATTTGATTGTAGTTTTCTTGTAAATACTTTGTAATAAAATGAGAATTAAATGCCATGAACTCAACTCTTCACAACTCTCTGGGTAATCCTCACGAGAAACGGTAGGTACATCTGTTAGATGAAATAGTAATTAAATTAGTATCTTTTTCAGAATCAGATTTTGTAAATAAAATGATATATGTTTTGAAATTAACCTGCGCGCTTTAAGATTAATCGAAATATATTTTCATTCTCTGCTTCGCGTAGTAATGTAGTGCTTCCGAATACTAACGCCATTAAACTGTTCTCGTAAAGATCTAATTGAAATGTTCGATATTACATTAAATTCATTAAAACTTTACAATTTTCTAATGTAATAAAAATCTGCTTTGGTTTCTGAATTACACCACAATCAGCCGCCTGCTTTTAAGAAAAATGAATTTTATCCGCAAATATATTTAACAAGAAATTTAAATCAAAATAATGGTTTTCACAGATTTTCGAATTTCAAACAATTTGCAAACACCTCAAAATTTCCTTCCGTTTTCCACCATTGAGTGTAGGTTGACTAGTGGGTCGGGTATCAGATTCTTACAAAGGCGTAAGGAGTTTGAAGACAAGGCATGACTTGTACCTCCTCTGTTTTAGCACCAAAAAAAAATAATCCATTACTCGATTTCAGCTCTAGCTGTTTTGTCAATTGACATTTTAAGACCCTCTTCACCCCCACGCGAGGACCTTTCCCGCACTGGTTTTTCGCTTAGGGTACAGATTATGAAATTTAAAATGTGGTGCAAAAATTGAAACTTCACTGTTTAATCTTGAAGCACAATAAACAGGCAAAAATCATTAACTCTAAACAATGACATAAAAAAAATCATCTTTTATTTGGTAATTAGCAAAAGAGCCATATAAAAAGCTATACGGATCATAAAATTTTTATTTTTCTCTTATTTTAGAAAAACAGTTTCAGTAATCACCAGTAAAGTGGTAATTAAATGCAGAACACAATAAAAAATAAGTAGTTTAAATAAGAGTATAAAATCCTACAAATTTTAAAAGGTTACATTACGGGTCTCTGTCAAGAAACAATGTCACCGCAGTTGTTTGAAAGCAAAACAAGTGTTGAGCATCAAAAATGGGAATTTCAAAAGAGTGTGAAAACTGTTGCAAACACATAAATATGGAAACAAATATTTGTGTTAATCTTGCATGACCATATCAGAGGGTTAAAACTGTCTCATGTCTCCAATCTATTTAAATGAATAGTTTTCAGAAGGTTAGTAACATGTTGTTATTTTGATTCAAAATTCCATTGAATTTAGTTGATGAAAAGATGCTTTTATTTGTTTCTTCAAAATGTATGGAGTAGGAGACAAAAATTGATTTAGGGCCTACCGCTTGTTTATTTTCATTTATTCCCCATTATTTGGTATCCAACAGAATAATATTGCAAAAAACCTCAAGAAAAAAAAAAACCTATTATAAAATTCTAAACCTTAAAATCTACGACATGACTATGAGGAAAGATTTAAAGACTGTGAAAATAATGATTCAATGAAAATACAACATTCACCAGACCTGTTTTAAAATCTCTGACAAGTATGCAAAACAGCAGTGAATGCATACAGAAATAGAACAAGAAGCATGAACTTTAAAACATGAAATTTTATCTGAAAAACATCGCAAAGAAGCTGGTAGATAATATAATCCATCAATATAAAAAAAGAAATACAAACATAAATTACAAAACAAATGAGATGGTCGTGAGTTGATAACTACATTCTGTCCATTTATACCCATGTCCTTTCATGACTGTCATCACTGCCACAATCTCTCTTCACGATATCTATGGTATAGAATAGTTACCAACATTCTTACCTTGAGCTGGAAGGTTTACACGATGCCAATATTGTTGTGCAATAAGATCATGCGCATGCACAGAAAAAGTGGAAGATGGCCAGTTCTTGTCCCGATGAGACAACTACATGCTGTTGTCCAACAATACTGGACATCAACCGGCTCGCCATTTTTTGAATATGTCGGTTGTTCACCGAGTGACAATGCGAGTCCAGTTATTCTCATTCCCGACCCACTGCGCGGTGTTTATTTTGCAACTTTTTTTATTAAGATTTTACTTTTCTAAAGAATTTTTTAAGTTTATATTTTTAATCAACAATACTGAGAAAAATTTTTATAGTATAATTGTTCATTTTAAAATTGTATTAGTTATTATATTATATAGAATAAATTTTCTTTTTCTTAACTTCTCGTGTTATCAGTAAAACAATACTACTATAAGCTAATAAAAAGGCTAGATTTGAAAGTTTTAATTCAACAAGAAAGGATTCAAAGGATATTTACGTTTGTTGGAGGAAAGTTAGTGACAATATTTGTAGGTGGAAAAAAAAGGAGGTAGACATATGAAAAAATACGATATCGAGTAACGTTGGGTTATCAACTAGTGTATTAATAAAATCGATGCAAACCGAATAGGACTAAATTTAACTACAGCCCTCTACCGGCACGTCAAGATTCAGTTGTGTTAAATAAAAATATAAATATCAAATTATGTCCTTCCTCCTTTTAAATTATAAGATCTCTTAAATAAACTAACAATATTATAAACAGTGATTTAGCATCTCAAAAAACAAAATACTTTCATAATTAGCGATACGTTAAATTTTCAACGAACTTCACCCTGAGAATATACTGGGATCCCATACTATCGAGTTACGCCACTGTTGGAAAGGATTTAATTATACGCCAAAAAGTAAAAGTGAGTTTTATCAAGAAAAACTCGCCTTCAAAAAGCATTCAAATATCTTGCCACAATCTTAAGCAACTGAATTGCTGTGTAACGATCAGATCTGGTGTTTTAAAACACAATAACCCCATTTTACTCAGAAAGAACATTGTAAACTGATGACAAAACAACTGTGCATGCGTCCCGAACTGTACGCTTTAATACACACATTTCCACACAACTATGGCCTCTACCAGTACTCAATATTATTGGTAAGTTCCAGTTCAGTCAGTGGCATAGGGAGTCGGAAGCAATGAACGAAATTGCTCATTCGTAAGCGAACGATGGGGCCGGATTAAGACCATACGGACCTACAGGCAAGGCAAGCTTCAGCCCCCCACCCTCACCTCTAAACCAAGCTATATTTTATTTTAATTTAATATCTGTATAAACAGTTTTTAATTAACAGATATTATGACAAACTGTAATATTAAAACTTTCCATTGCTTTCAGTATCTCACGTTCAAAAAAACTAAATTCTAAGAGCAATTTTAAACAAAATGGTAAAAAAATTACAAAACTTATTTAATATGATATAAATATTCTTATACAAAGTTTACCTGTGTTGTTGACTTGTGAATCAGAGAACCAATTGAAAAACATATTAGACCACATTGATCTGCAAGTGAATTCGTACACTTAGGGGAAAAAAAATCCCTAAGAATATGTTGGGAATAAATTACATCTCGATTCTTTTATTGGCAGCATCAGTAAAATGTCAATTTTAGAATCTTGTTAGCTCTAGTTGGTCCGCATTGTGATCGACGCTAACTGGAATGATATACTGATTCGAATCACCGAATGATCCGAGTCAGCATGTCATTGAAGAAGATCTAATTTTCTTAATTGCCACACAAATATAAAGGTGATGCTGGTTTATTTTTTCCCCTCTTTCCGGAGAAGATGTCAGGATGCGAATGTGCAGCGACCTGTTATGAGATATGGAATATTCATGCTTAATTCCATAAGCTAAGTATTCTTTTATTATCTATCTTATGTTATGGTTATAAGTAGTAACCATGTTGTGCCATAATAAATGTCCAGTTAAAATTTAAATTGTCTCCATTGTCATTTGTGTAGATCTGAAAATCAATCTTTATGAAACGTTAAATTTATCAATTCATGTTAATTTTTCCACAAGACTGGTTATGGGCCAGAGTCCCACAATGACGATTGGATTTTAAACTTGATTAAGCAAACCCCCTTAGGAGAGATTTTTCTTTTAAAGATTTTTTTAAAGAAATTTTTCTTGTTTTAATCTCTCAAGAAGTGCTAAGAGGGGGCAACATGAATAATGACAAGGTAGCCCCATTGACATCGGATAGCTATCCAAGCTGGAAACAGGATATGATGGCAATTTCATTGGACCGTTATCTGTATGATATTGTTTTAGGAAAGGAAAGTCTTCCTGGGGATGATGCAACCGAAAAGGAGAAATTGCGTTACAAAAAACATTGTAATAAAGCTTTTTCAACTATCTACCTTAACCCCTTCAGGACGGCCGCTCTCTGAAGGAAATGTGCCCACCAGCCGGGAGATGCAAACGCAGTCTGTGTCCAACGGCTGAAGCATTTTCTCCCACTAAGCCTAACACGCATTAAATTTCATCAAAAGTGCGCGTTACATAATAATGCATAAAAAGTGTCCTTTACATAGAAATGAAATCATTTTTAAATATGCGGTAAATGATATATTCTGAATCATAAAAAAAGTGTAATTAAAATACTTGATTTTTAATAATAAAAATATAATGTATTTCCCTATAATTGAAAGTACCTAAATAAACACTAGATTATTGATGCAAATTTCGAAAATATAGGAAAAAATAAATATTTACATTCAATATTATAAAATACTTCAAGAAAATTGTAATAATTAACTCTTCAAAGCCTTCTGAAAAATCTTCTATTTTAGGACTCCACTGATATGATGGAATTGGAATCGGTATATTAGTACTGCCCTCTTCTAATTCAGAATTTCAAGATTCAAAACTATCTAAAAGACTCTAATAATCTATTGTCATAGATTTGTCATTTAAAAATTTACATATTTCCTCCTCGGAAAGTTAACGTGTTCTTTTAGCAATAACTGCAAAAATAAAACAGAGAGGCATAAAAACCCTTGACAGAATATCTCCCATAAAATCTCAACCCAAGCGAGAGGAGAAACTATAAACAATCACTCCAAAAATCAAATGAGTTAAAGAGCTCTTTAACACATGCTTCTATTTGCACTCACCAGCATGCGTTTCTATTTATACTCTCAAAAATCAAATAATTCTAATAGAATAATTCACAGACACGTGGCCGACTACAATCTGACCTCGGAGAGAGAAATACTAATGTACAGGAACCAATCTTTTTACTAATGTACTGGACCAATCTTTTGAAAGAAACATGGAATAGTAATGCCATCTGATAGAAAACATTTTGTTCCAAAAGCCAAACTCATATGTGCGGCTCTCGGCCCACAGCAGCACTTTTGCCGTAACGCAAGTATGCGGCGCTCAGCCCTGAGATGAGTCAAGCTGAAACGCACATATACAGCGCTCGTCCCGAAGGGGTTAATGTTTTCAAGGATCTTCGACCTTTGAACGCTGACATAACGGAAGGGAAGAGAGCATGGGAAATAATTCATAAATATTTCCACCCAGAAAGTAGAGCCAGTACAATAGGTTTGTTAGATCAGTTCTTTTCGTGCAGGATTGAGATTAATGAGAAAATCGGTTTGTGTGCAGCCAGACTTCAGAAGATCATACCCGATTTGTTAGACTGTAGTGAAAAAAATCCCCTCGAAATACCAAGTGTTTCAAATCGTCAGATTTTTGCCAGATTGATTTGGAACAATTGCCCAAGCAATTTATAGGTGGCCTGATGATCAGTTTACATTTGATCAAGCTCTAAATGAACTTATAGCCAAAGAGGCATGCTTGGAACAGTGTTCTAGGGATCATGAACAATTTGCACTACAGAGTGCCACTACACTTAGAACCGTTACAAGAAACTAGTCAAAGGTAAATTGTCAGCAAAGCAAGGTTAAGAAATATAATAAAGCAGGGTATAGTGACAGAGGCTACTGGGTAAAGAAAAAGGGAAGCCCCAAATCTTTTATAGCTGAAGAATGCATAACTGAAAGATTAGATCCAAATGTGTGAATTATAGATAGTGCAACTACAACACATTTCTGTTCGGATAAAAATTGGTTTACTAAGTTTGAACTATTTAATAAGCCTGAACACATCTACTTAGCAAATAGCACAACATGTCCAATTGAAGGCAAAGGGACTGTAAAACTGCTCAAAATGGAATACAACATTAAACAGCCCATTCAATTAACAAGAAACGTGAATAGTTCTGTATTTTGTACATATACCTTGTCTACACACTATGAAAATGCATAATTATAAAAATATTACAAACAATAGTAACTTATTCATCTAATAGATTTCAGAACACTGGATTACTGATTGTTTCAAAATGCCAAGACTAGCACTTTCGACAATTTTACTCTGGAAAGGGGCGACAGGCAATGAGTAAGATGAGGCATTTCCAGAGTTCTTCAGAGTGTCAAGCTAAGTAAAATGTAAACATTTCCAGGGTGAGTAGTTAAATTTTAACTTAAAAAATCAGCACTTTTACAGAAAAGATAAGAACCAACATTAACGTAGTCGTTTTGATTACAGAACTATGTTTTATGATGAAATTCGCCACACTGAGCAAGAAAGTATCCAATTTCATACAAATATAAACATACAATACCACCAGTAGGGGAGAGTGGGGTAAAACCGGATACCCATGATACTGGCGCTATTCTTTTTCCTATCTAGCAGACAGATACTGAATTACACTCTACTAGTCAAGAACCAGTGGGAGTGGACTTCCTGAAACTTTCTTGCATATACCTAACATGTGGGGGGGGGGGCAAAAAAATACACAGAGTGCCAGAAACACAGGCGAGGAAAACTCTCCAGCTTTCGCAGTTTTTTTATTGCATCGTAGAATGGAAGAAAAACTAAATATGCAATTTCAACACCTTTTTTTTAACTGGTTTAAACAAAAAATTAGAGACAAATCTACAATTAGGGTTACAAGACTACATATGAAATTTCATTTAACTAAGTCATTGCTTTTAGAAGTTTTGCTCAGAAGAATGTGATTATACAGGTCGACAGACAATCAAGCCTTTGACGGATTTTAAAAACTGGCATAAATGCAGTAATGTTTTGTCTCCATGGCGCCCCTAAAACTGGCATCTGCGACATCTATACTTCACTTACTTTGTGGTTGCTACGCAGCTTCACAATGATTACGATCAATCAAAAACTTGTGAAATTTAAACAAAATATCGCATAGTAACTAAACTAACGTCATTGGATATTTGAGTGCATATTAAAACCTACGAAATAAAAACGAAATTTAAGTGCATGCTGTGAAATAACAGCGGAAGTAAGAAGTCAACCTTGACCAAAAAAAAGCAATATTTTCTTAACATTAACAGTTGTAAAAACACGTGAATAAAGGATTTGATGACACAATAAATTTGATTTTATAACAATAAAAGCATTGTTACAATTTGAGTTTAAAATGAATTTTGAAATGATAAATACAGTTACAGAAACAATTGTGCAACAATTAAATTGGTATCATTAAAAAGATAATTTTTTGCTCTTTAAGGTGAGGTAAAAATTTTCATACCATAAGTATTTCAGAAGGTATTGGAGAAAAACGTCTAAAAATAGCTTAATTTTCGTTATTTAATTAAATAAATAAAAATCTAATTCGAATTTTAAAACAATTTTTACGGCATTTGCTCCCTCTTGTGCTAATCCATCACTGTGCCAAATTTGGTAGTCATAAGTACAATGGTGTGGGCGTGCATAAAGAACCAAAAAACAAACACATATACTTTCCTCTTTTATATATATATATATATATAGATTATCCATGAAATTTGCATATTTATTTAGCGAATATGAAATCATGCTTTTTTCAGACTGGAGTATACTTCTTTCCAGAGAGTTTAACAAAAGCTCTGCAACCAAAGGGTTGAGTCGACTCTGCTCGGTAAAGAAGGATAGGCCATGATTTTGTCCTTTTTATAAAATCCCAATTTATGCTACTTCAAACAGGGAGTCACTTCAAGATGAACTGCATGGAAATTTAAAATAATGTGAAAAAATCATGAATATCAGTTTTACCTGGTGCGACAGATGAACTAGGTTGAGAAGTGCCTAAAGAAGGAGCCACAGTTGTTTGAGAACTAAGTGACGTAAGAGCTAGAAGAGAGAAAATATCACATTGGGATTCAATGTTTCATACAGAATAGACAAGAAAAAGTATGTTATAAAAATGAAATCATTTGCATGACTTTGTACAAGTGGAAGGCGTATTCCAATTCTAGGCATCAAATATTTGAATTTCCTATGTATATATTTTTTAAATGTGCTTCTGAAGCAAAAAATTAATTCAAGACCTATAATGAGTTTAATTTCAAGATTTCAAACCTGCTTAAAATCTTAAGATTAATTTCACATAACATGCAAAGGAAATTAAGCAAACTAAACAAATGGTGTTGATGAAAGATATCAAGAACTCTTGCAGTACTTTATGGGTTATTCTCATGAAAAAAGTACAAATACCTAAAAAATATTTTATTTTACAAATTTTTGTAAAATATCTTAAAAATTGTATGGATGTTTCCATTTAAGCTTAACAAATACCTTCATATTAGTGGTCAAGTTTTCTATTTTATTTTCATTAGTTTTTTTTTTTTAATTTACCAATCCACGGAGGAGACATGATAGACAACAGAACTTTTACATTTTAAATGAAAGCATAATTGTCTAATTATTAGGCAGAGTTGGTAAGATTAATTAATTTCTTATAATTAAACAGTAAAATTAACTATTTAAAAAACCAGCGCAAGAAAACTTACATTTTTAAATAAATAGCACTCTTTACATAATAGTACTGGCTGTGCATTAGTGAAATAAAATTTACAGACAATTTCAAATAAATGAAAGTCAACATTTTGCAAGAAAGTAATACTAGATTAAGAAATATCATATATTTATTTGTTATTAAAAAATCTAGCACATCTCATACAAAGTTTTTTTCTACCCTTTTCTCTTCTGAATTTGAGAATCTGACTGCTTTGTCTTTTTATTTTGTGATGTTCCAATTTTTTTAAAAATAAATTTAACTATCAAAATGTTTGTTATATATTATTAAAGCTATAATATTATAAATATTCTATACGAATTTTTACTTTAATTTTTAACAAGAATATAGTTTTAGTTCTTTTTAAAAAATTCCTACAAAAATTATTATATTTCAATAAAAAAATATCTGCCAAACAACTTTTAATTGATATTACTTTAATTTATCAAACTGTATGATGCTTTCTGAGATTTTGTCTCTTTCATGGAAAATGACATTCCCTCTGTGGACATGCAGAGTCCACGGAGGAGACAAAAAGTAAGTTTTGAATTTTCAAGTGCTTTGGTTTTTAGGTTACTAAAGTAGCACACTTATTTTTATTAAATATGAATAATACTAAGCCTATCTAAAGTTTGTATTATAACTATTAATTAGCTTTTTCTTAACTTATTTATCATGACCATGGAGTACACTGAGAAGCTTGTCAAATTCTAAATAGAAATAATAAATTGGAAAATATTCAATAAATTCACAACAGAACGAAAAGCTTTCCTTGAAAAATAAAATGGATGTCTTTCTTACAAACTCTTTCATGATGATTTGGCATGTGCTGCCATATATTATATTTTTTTTAAGGTTATTTTCTGTGTCTACGGAGGGAGACTTATTTAACTAGGGACAAAGTGTACAAATTAATTCCTAAGTGAAAATATTTTTTTAAAAATGTTAGTTTAGACCTTAACTAGAGAGTTTAAACTAGTTAATACTGAAAAAGAAATGAACATTTTTTAAAAAATTGCATGAGTGTCAGTAAAAATTATTTTGAATTTCAGGTGCAGGGACGTCCAAGTAAGGGACTTTGGTCTTGTATTCATTGAAAAATGAGAGTTAAAAAGTAAAACTATTTAGTAGAAACATATTTAATAGCTTTCTTAAAACTTAATTACATATAAATAAAAATATTAGGAAATTTGTTGCATTTTCTAATAACTAATTTCAGGACTGTAAAAAGCATCTTTTCGTGAGATTGACCCTTATATACAGTGTTCAAAAGTTTGGAGAAATTGGTTTGAAACTAAACATTAAAACAAAAACATACCATATTTTATATTTTTCAGACAGCATATTATCTTTTCTTATTTCTGTTAAAAGAGATTTATTTATAAGCTGACATAATTCCAAAATACTTATTTTAACACGATTTAGAGGTATAACTAAAAAATTTGAATAAAATAATTTTGTAGAATTTTTTTTTTAAAAATTAGTGTTTTTGTATTTTTGAGGTATAATTAATTACATGAAGGATCTTGAACAACAATTGCAGTTCTAGATTTTCTGCTAGAACTGCAATTAAAGATCTATATGCAGATTTGTACTGCTTTTTTTATTCTTTTTTGTATAACAATTGAGAGTATTTAGATTGCAAACTCATGCCTAACCTGTACTTGTAGTACTAGGAGCACTCCCACCAAACATTAAGGAACCAGGAGCAGAAGTCGTAGCAGTTGGAAGTTGGAATGGACTAGAAGTACTGCTTGTAGTAGTGGTTTGTGTGCCACTAAATCCAAAACCTGAAAATGGGGCTGGAGCAGATGTTGTCGTTGTTGTTCCTGCAGTAGTTGCAGGAGTTCCAAATTGGAAGCCAGTTGAAGATAATGCAGGCTGTGTGGTACTTGCAGCTGATGAAGTAGTAGAAGTGATAGTTCCCATACCAAAACCTACAGTTGGCACTGAAGTTGGTTGATTGCTTGATGGAGTTGCACCAGTTGCTGAAGCAGTACTGGCAGTCACTCCAAAGCCACCAAAAGTGCTGGCACTTGTAGGAGCAGGCATACCAAAACCACTGAATGAAGTAGTACTCTGAGGAGTTCCAAATGCAAAGCCAGTTGTAGTTGCTGGAGGAGGTGGAGCAGCCGTAGTGCTTAAATTAAATGGAGAGGCTGTAGCAGCAGTAGAGGCAACAGGTTGCGGTTGACCAAAAGCAAATCCAGAACTTGCTGTGGTAGCAACAGGTTGTGTACCAAAACCAAATCCAGTACTTGCTGTAGTGGCAGTGGGCTGGGCACCAAAACCAAATCCAGCACTTGCTGTAGAAGCTGGTGTAGCTCCAATGGCAAATCCAGTACCAGCAGAAGTAGCAGGGGTAGAACCAAATGCAAATCCAGAATTTGCAGTAGTTGCTGGTGTAGAGGCAAAGGCAAACCCTATAGATGATGAAGTAGTTGGTGTAGTACCAAAGGCAAACCCAGTATTTGCTGTTGTTGCAGGTGCAGATCCAAATGCAAAACCAGTATTTGCTGTTGAAGTTGGAGTTGATCCAAAAGCAAATCCAGTATTCGTTGTAGTAGCAGGTGTGGAACCAAATGCAAATCCAGTTCCTGTAACTGCTGCTGGTGAACCAAATGTCATTCCGCCTCCACTCTGCAGAGTTCCCGAGGTGAAACCAAATCCAGAAGCAGTGGAAGCAACAGCATTAGGAGCAGCACCTGTTTGAAAACCAAAATCAATATTAATGCATAATCTAGATGATGCATGTGTAACAATTGAAGTAGTGACATTGTTTAAAACCATACCAAATGAGAAACTAGAACTTGCAGTAGTAGTTGCAGGTGCACCAAATGAAAAACCTCCAGAAGAAGTTGTTGACTGAGGACCAAACTGAAAGCCAGTGTTAGCAGACGTTGCTGGAGCACCAAAACTATATCCAGTCGCAGCAGTTGTTGTTGCAGCACCAAATCCAAATCCTGAAAAAGCAAACATTTCTAATTGTAATATAATATCTTTTAGAATATGGAAGAAAAATGTCTAATTTTAAAAATCTAGTTCTTGAACAGAACTAAAAGTAATAGCCATTTTACACAATTTAACTTCATACATTACAGGAAAAGTTACAAAACAATATATTCACCATTTTTAGAGATATACAATAAAATTCCACTGAACTTAAATTTCATGCAACTATTCTAAGTTAAAAAATTTTACTATTAATTTTTATTATATAATAAAGGATTACAAATTGTTAAAGGGCAAAGTACTAACAAATAATTTTTAGAATTGGTGACTTTGCTAATATTAAAAGATTTAATTATTCAAATTGTTAGACAACAGCTATTAATTAGTGAAAACTAGGGAGATAATCTTATCATCCCTATGAGGCATTTGATATAATGAAAGGGATTTTCATTCCAATTTGAAAAGCCATTGTAATTCTGCATATGTGAAAGTGCTTTGTGGCTTCTGAAGTAAATTTTTAATTCTTTAACCAACTTTAATCTTGAAGGTATGATGAAGTAAAACATTTGTAAGTTTTCAGCATACTTCAAGCTAAATTTGATATACGATGGTATGTAATACGGTGGAACCTCGCTTAATGAGTACCTTGTATAATGAGCAAAATAAATTGCAAAAAATAATTCGCTTAATGAGCAATGTTTCACATAACCAGCGACGAGGAGAGGGTAAGTCTCGGAGGGTAAGTATGCCTGCTACATCAGTCTGTATTTAGCACTTGCTCCGTTAATATCTCGGAGTCGCTTGCGATCACACATTTTTACAAACATATGCTGACATATTATTTGTAATTTTTTTTTTTGCATAAAGTTTAATAACCATAGCAAAAATTCCCCCAAAGAAAAAGCCACAAGAAGGCATCCATAATAAAAAAAAAAATAGCCATACAAATGAAACTTAAAATCATTGAAAAGCGAGAAAGAGGATTGAGCGTGGCCGATATAGCAAGCACATGTAATCGGTCTACATTAACGATTTGCACTATCCTCAAGAAGAAGGACATTATTAAAGATAGATACTTCAAAGGGAGT
Organism: Araneus ventricosus; assembly: GCA_013235015.1. Taxonomy (NCBI): domain Eukaryota; kingdom Metazoa; phylum Arthropoda; class Arachnida; order Araneae; family Araneidae; genus Araneus; species Araneus ventricosus. The sequence goes on from BGPR01001450.1 coordinate 239,654, forward strand.
GACAAGAATATCTATGCAACTTCTGATGATGTTGAAAGGTTGCTTCTCATATGGATGCATGAAAAGCAATTGCAAGCCGATAATTTTAACGAGAATATTATTTGTGAAAAGGTGAAAGTAATTTTAACTGACATCATTAAGAAGATGCCAGGATCACCCCCAGTGGCAGAATGCTTTTCAATAGTCTGCAACAGAGGTTAGGTCTCTTAAAAATAGTCTGCAGAATAGTGCGCGACTATAAATATTTTGCTTTCTTTTTTTGAAATACTTATATCAACCTACAACTACTAAAATACGGCAAACATAAATTAAAAACCATATAACATCTTTATTATTTGTATAATATAATTGTATAAATTAATAAACAAAAGCATGTGAAGATTAATCTTTTCTTTGGGCAGATAATTAACAATAATGAAGTATCAAGTTGTTTCAGAAGTAATATTAAGCATACTATACAAATACCTATGCAGAAAATTATATTTAGGTACTTTTCCGTTTCAAACACAGCACTTGGTGTCTTTCTGTTTTGGTGAATTTTTCAAAACAATACATCACTAGCTCATATAAATGAAATATTCTTCAATATGTTAGATGTTATTTAAAAATTTATGCCTCCTGTTTATTGTGAAAAAAATGTAGTATGTCAAAAAATATCTTTCTTGTATGTTTGTAATTTAAAATGCAATAAATAATTGCTTTTTACACGAAACAAAAACTTTGAAGCTTATTAGCACATTTATCCTGATATGCATTTTAAAGGTTTGTATGCAAACTGATAAATTGTTCTGCAATTATGCATATATAAGATTTTATTGTATCATTGTTTATTATTTAAAACAACGAAGGACAGAGCTGTCTTCCTCTAAAATTCTTGATACAACTTTTGATGGAATTTTGCATTTGCACATACATAGATACATTATGAAAGTGTGTATAATAATGAATTCCATATTTCTTAACTAATGCTTAGAACGTTTAAAATTGGGGCAATCTTGGCTTGAACTCTGTTCCTCGTCTTTATCGATTTCAGAATTTGTTCTTTTTTCGCTCCCGTTTTTAAAAAATGATTGATTTGCAGCCATAGAGATCGTCGAAACTTCGGAGGTTTATTTTCATGCTGGCGTAAATAATGCTGCTTTAACTTTTTTCGTAATATTGTAGCATCGCAATCAAAAGAACGAATTTCATATATATACGCAGCCATCTCAAAAGTAAAAACCACGTGTTATTTCCAGAAAAGTATCGGAATGAAACGCGTAGAAAGCATCGGCCGTGACCCCAATACCGATATGAGGTACTTACCGTACTTCAAGGTCAAGTCGCTAGGGAAGCCCATTCAGAATAGGGAAGAGAGAGGGGGGAAGGGAGACGATGATTGCGCGAGGGCGAAAGGATTGCATATTTTAGCAATGTGAGTTGTATAATAATTACTAACTTCTTTAGAAAGTGTGATTAATAACTTTGATATTTTTCGTGATGGGATTTATTTCATGAGCACATGATAAACTTTATTACAAAATAGTCTGCAGACACTGTCCAAAATCTGCGACGTACGACGCAGCGTCGCGGTGTTTCTGCCACTGGGGGATCATCAATGGCCAAAGAAGTATTTCAGGGAAGCAGGGAGTTATACATAAAATGTTTTGAGTATTTTTTTCGGCATGGAATGCATTATCGTATTTTACATTATTTTATATGGGAAAAATTGTTTCGCTTAACAAGTGAGCTTCTGGAATGAATTATGCTTGTTAAGTGAGGTTCCACTATATCTTAATTCTAAGTAGTTTAATTTTTAAGTTACATAAACTTGAGCCTATCCAGTTAGGTAGATTTTTTGAGCCAATCAAAAAAGGTTTACAAGAGTTGATACAGGTAAATTTTTTTATTTACTGCAACTTCGATGCTTGTTGCCAAATGGAGTACAGTGTGTGATTAGGATCAACTTGCTGGTGAGGTGAAGTTTGTCGCTAATATGGCAATCTAAACAACCGAGCTGGATGGTTGTATCAGCAATCCTTCACTTTGATTCTGACATAAATGCTAGTGATTTTGATTGTTGAGTTTCATATAAAAACAATTATTTAAAAATTGTTTTAAATTAATTATTTAAAAAATAAATCTCAAGGGTCAATTCACCCTATTCTTTCTGACGGTCAAGGCTCTCTACCCTTAGAAAGATTTGATCTCAGGTGATTCATGACATCTACTTCATACGTGAGATATCAATTAGCATGAGTATACATATCATTCTTAAAAACTAAATATTTCAGACGCTAATAATCAAAATATTCAAGGATTACTGGAAAAATTAAACTAGGGTCAAGTCTCCCTAGTTCTCTCTACTCTTAATAAACTGGTAAAATCCTCCGTTACCAAGTTTTTCATCTGTACTTCAAGAGAATGATCAATAAATAATACCAAAACAATCTTTTTTGTATTAGACAAAGTCCAAAAAATATATTTACACAAAATGTATTTTTAAAATGCCACATCAATTTCTTAATCATGAATTTCGCAAATCAAAAATCATTCAGCATTATTTTGTCATCTTAAAAAAAAAGCTAAGCATATTAATGAAGAACACATTAAGATTAGAGAAGAATGAGTATGAAAAACAGCAGTCCTTTCCCAAGATAATTACCTAAGTGCTAAATATACACATTTTAGATGGTTATATTCCTACTGAACAAATTAGGTAACGATTCTGTGTGATTTCACCAGACCTTGCTCATCTATAATATAAAACAGAAAATACATGTCTCTGTTGGTCACAAGAACTCCTCCTAAACGGTGAACGGTAGCAACATGAAATTTGCATGACATTCTGGGATACATTTCTAGGTCAACTGTTCTATTTTTAACTTTCAGAATTAATTAGTTCTTAAGATATTTAATTAAATAACGAAAATTAGCTGTTGCTAAGTCCAAGATTTAGGTGTTTTTCGCCAGTAACTTCTGAAATATTTACCATGCAACAATTATTTTTACACCATCTTAAAGAACAGAAAATTATCTTTTTAATGATGGTAATTTTTTTTTCTAATAGTTATTATCATTTCACAATTTATTTTTAACACAGTCTCTAGCAATACTTTCTATTTTTATAAAATTAAATTCAAACCAATTTACGGCTTCATCAAAGCCTTCATTCACGTGCATTTTCAACTGTTAAAGTTAATGTAAGAAAATATTGGGGTTGTTTTTTTTCTTGGAGATTTTTAACTCTAAGGCAGATTTTTACTTCCAGTTTTATGTCGTAACATATACCTCTTTTAATATGGTTTCACAGTAATCCAATGACGTTAATTAATTACTCTATGAGATGTTTTGTTTAATTTTAAATGATCCTTACGAATGTGTTTTGTTAAGTCTTTCATGGTTACATAGTTTGGTTCCTAACGTAGGGAGAAGAACTAGGCAGAAAAAAAGGTGTTTTACCAGTTTATCTCTCACAAGAAGTCTTCCTAAATGGTGAATAGTATCAAAATGAAATTTGAGCATGCCATTCTGGGGTCCATTTCTAGACCAATTGTGATTTTTTCAACTTTCAAAAGTTATTACTTCTTAAAATATTTAATTCAATAATAAAAATTAAGCCACTTTTTGGAGTTTTTTCTCAGTTTTTCGCCAATAAATTCTGAAATATATTTTGCACGAAGATGATTTATATATTATCTTTTTTTAAGAAGCAAAAAATTTTCTTTTTACCGATCTGAATCTAAATCTAAATGCCACACATTCCTTTTTTCCAATTTTAATAAACATTTCAAAATTCATTTCAAACACAATTTGTAACAATGCTCTTTATTATTGTAATTAAACCAATTACCAAACCAAATTATTTATTTATAAAATCATTCATTCTGGTGTTTTTACCACTATTAAGTTATGATAGAAAAATATTGTTTTCTTTGAGCATTAACAGAAAGGCAGAATCTTTATTTCCACCTGTATTTCGTAGCATGAACCTCTTTTATTATGTTTGCACTTCAATCCAATGACATTAATTACTCTCTCTTTGCAATGTTTCACTTAATTTTACAAATTTTTAAATGATCCTAATGAGTGTGTAAAATCATTCAAACTTATTGAGTCCAGTTCCTACCGGAGGGAGAGGATTTAAAAATAAAAAGAAAGAACACTATGCGGTGTTTTTCACATCAGTCACACAAATACTAAAAAAAGAAGAATTGCACTCTGGATAATGGCAATAAAAACCATGATATGAAAGAGCTTTATTGTCGCTGTAGAAATAATGGGAGGAACAAATGGAGTACCAAAGTGTGCTAAGATTCATGACAAGTGGTTCAAACTAAGGAAAGAAAAAGAAGAGAGGGGCTTAATGCTGGCTGAGAGATTCAGACAGCACAGCAATCGATGAACGAAAATCAATGCAAGACGCTGCTGCGGAAAAACTCTTCTATTAAGTTTAAAGTGTTATAAGTATGTAGATGTGAAAATATTTTTCTCCCGAGAAAAGCCGGGTATTTCAGCTAGTTTAGTACATAATTTGTAAATTTTGCTACTAAATTTGAACAACATATAGGAAAACATTTAAAACTTTGCCATTACAAAAATAACAGTGAGGTCAGGGATGTCTAAATGCAAAAATCTAAAATATTACTTAAAACGGAATTAATAAATATCAAACATGGCTGCTCTAGCAAAATATTTACAAATGACCTTCAAAGTTATTTGGTTTTTCAGTAAAACCAGTGAATAGTGCACTAAACATTATACATAAAGCTAGTCTAATTGATTCAAAATTAATTTTGCACTAAAGAGATTTGTAAAGAATAAAATTTTTTTGACACTTTAGCTTGAAGAAACAACAAATTTGAAATGGCTTTAAAAAGTAACAAATAATTTATTTTATTATTTAGTTAAAATTAAAGTTAAAATTTTATTGAAAACAATTTTAATATAAACAACAAAATTATACTGACAGCTTTTCTACTTTTAGTGCCAGAAAAATTTTAAAAATTGCAATAAAATTTTTAAAAAACAAAAATATACCATTATTCATCACTTTAAAAAAAAAAAATGGATAGAAGCAAAATAATGTAGTACAGAATAAAATAATAATAAGAATACCTCCAGATGAAGGGGTTGATGCAAAACCAAAGCCTTTATTTTGCTGTTGCTGAGGCTGTTGCCCAAATGTAAAATTTGACATTGGCTGTTGTCCAGCAGGCTGCTGCCCTCCGGGACCAAATGTATAACTCATAATGAGATTCTGAAAACAATATAATAATTTCTATTAAGCAAAAATAATTAAGCAGGGATAATAATAAGTAGGGTCATTCCAGTTCAACTCAACACACTCTATAAACTTCAACATCTCAGATTTTCTTGAAATTTGGCACACGTATTTCAGCCAGATATGTTAACTCCTTTTTGAATTACAGCAATGTAAATTTTCAAAAATTTGCCCAAAAACTTCACACAGAAAAATTTTGAATTGCTCTAGGAGCTCTCCGAATTGAGTTAAGAGAGCTGGGATAGGTGTAATTTTACAGCATTTTTCATGCTCTTTCCAGTAGTACACAACACTCTATAGGTTAATGTACAAAAATTTATGTAAAAATGTTAACTTTTTCAAAATGTTCAAATTAATTCCATGAATAGTTTGTACTGTTGCAAATCGCCTGGCAAAATAGAAATTAAGGATGGTGATGGGTTAATTGTTAAAAAAATTTTAAAACTGAAGTTAGATTTTTCATTAATACCCTGTATTGACCTGAATAACAAAAGAATGCAAATTTTTTACACTTCCGTGAAAATAAATATGAACACTAACTGAAGAAAGAGTACAGTAATGAGTCTAAAGCAAAACTTTTCATTAAGTAGTAGGTTATGTTTATCATTTAAAGTTTGAAAAAGTCACATTTTTTTGCATACATCCCTTTCAAGTAGAACAACATAACTTCTTCCAGTGGGAGTCACAGGATTCACTTTTATTAGAACGTCCAACTACGGACACCCACAGAACATCAGCACTTTTTGGATATAAGAATGATGTAGATGGTCCAGATGAATGAAGAAAAGTTATTTTTCCTTCATAAAATTCTTCATTTTTCTGCAAAACATAGACAAGCTACCAGTTTCCTTCATAGACAGAGGTGATGTAGCATGGATATGTCTTTTAATTTAAGTTTATATGGAGATTTCGACACTTCATTTTCCCAACCCTGCAAATTATCTGAAAAATATTTCACCACTAATGTTGATGTAGTTTGGGGAATGAATGCATGGTATTGCTATGTTCCTTGGATAGCCCCTGCTTGATTAAAGTGACTTTTCAAGAACAATTCTGATTCAGCATATTCCTCTTGGGTTGAGTAGGCAAAGTCTACCTTGGTAATGTTTTCTACAGCCCATTCAAAAAGTTGGCAAGCTTTTCCTTGGTTTTGAATTTGGACCTTCCAAAATCCCCTTTTCTTTCAAAATTTTGTTCGACAGCCAGACAATGTAATTGGGTGCATTAAATTTACGGATTATCTTTCTAACAATTTTCCAATTTTCAGGTTAACATGTTAGAAGCATCAGCTTTTTTGTCCTACAAGTAGAATCCAAAAAGCTACTTTTGAGATTTTGGAGAATTGATTCGTCAATTTGATTATCATTTTCTGATGAAGAATTTTCAGCAGCAACAAAAAATTTCTGCTTCATAGACGAGGAAATTTTTTTAACCTTTGATGAGGCATAGTGCCTGGATTTTATTTTTCTCTTATCAATGGGAGACTCGCCTAACTCTTGAAGAGATGAGTTAAGTGTCTGAACAGCCATTGAATTGGTTGCGAAGTCTGGGTCTTTGTCCCAGAATGTCTCCGAGGAAGAAGAATCATCAGCATTTTTATCACTGAATGGGTTGTGCATTTTTTAACCTAGTAGTTTATTTCCTACATTTATCACAAATCTTTGAGCCATTGACTATTTGTGGGAATAATTCAGGCATCCATGCTGTGACATTTCTCAGCTTTTTTTCTGTCTCTAATAAAATGATTTGATTTCATTAATGGATTACAGTACTGAACTCTCAACAAATCATTAGTTTCCATATTGAAAAATAAACACTCAATCACACTTTCAATTTATAGCTCAACTATAAATGACTTGTTAATATCTTCAATAGAAATGCTGTTTGATCGGCTGATAGGTAGTTATTCAAGTTTGAGAAGAGAACATATTCTGGCAATAGGATTCATTCCATTTTTCAAACCACATGCTTTCCTAGGGAACGAGATCTGTTTTGTGACCTGCTAACTAAAAACTGAAATTTCTGTTCATACTGGATTTTTCTTACTCTATATTCATTGAGATAAGTTGGATTTATTCCCCAAGTTAATTAAGATTTTCTGCATCTAGAAATTCCTTTTCTAAAGAGAGTTATAACACTTGATGGCAGCACGTGGGACACCTTTCAACAAACATCAGGGGGTTCAACATTGGTAAAATGTATCCCTCATATTAAGGAAGAATTAATTTAAATAAATAACTTTCAGACTTGGGCAAGATGGTTCATAAGATAAAGAAGCATAATAAGCCAGAAGAAAAAGCGATTTCAAAGGCTATGCAAACAGTTCCAAAATGGCATGTCTCTTACAACTACTGCAGACTTATATGGAATCCTTATTCTACCTTAATTTATAGATTTAAAATAAAGTAAAACAGTTGGTTTTGACATTCCATTGCACAACATTGAATACTTCAACCAACTGCTTTAACTCTAAGTATACATCCCTACAAGTTTTTACTACAGATCAAGAAAGCCTGCTTTGTGATTGTAATATTTAAAGTTCAAATATGAACAATGGTCTCACTTACAAGCACTCCAACTATTTGGAATGAAAATAATATAGATAGAATTCACTGGCTTAAGGATTTTATGAACTGTCGGAATAATTGTGCCATTTTAGTCAAAACTGAAAGTAGAACAAAATGATTGGAACAAATGGTTGGTATCTAGAAGTTGGAACATACGCAATTTCGTCACCAATATGGTTACCTGAGGAATCAAGAGGATTAGTTCCATCGGTAACGCATCGGCTCGATCGCTTACATCAAGGCACACATTTCACGTTATTTAGTTGTTGACATACTAGGCGGATTATTATAAAACTTAAAAATATATATTTAATTAAATAATAAAATATATTTTAATTAGGATAATTTCAAATAGTAAATAAATTAAAAATAGAAATCTGATTTATTTAGTGATTATATATTTCTCCGATTACATAATTGACAGATTTTTTTTTCTTTGCTTCCTAATAAAAATCGTTTGCATGGAATTTTTGAAGTTGCTTGGTCAAATTTTGGAATTCATCATTTGGAATGCTGTCTTCAACTGTGTGATGGTTTCCTTGATACACTGCATTGTTCATTTTTCTTTTTGATATAGTTAGAGCGTTTCCTCCCAAGTGCAAATATTAGAACTCAGTCAGTCTTAATTTTTTACTATTACTTGTTCTGCTGCTTCATTAGAGTAATTAAAAGAAGCTGATTCCATACATTCACTAAGCTAGCGAAGCTACTAGGTTCCTGCTTTGCTGAAAGTGAAGCCGCTGATGTTTTTTTAAGTTAAAAAATTTGTCTGGTGCCCACTTCAGATGACGCAGGCATCGCGAGCACAATTTCTACTGCTTCATTAGACAAATTAAAAGAAACAGATTCCTTATATTCAATGAACTAGGAAAGCTAATAGTTCCGCTGAAATTCTGCATTTGAAATGGGAGATAGTGCAACGACAAATCAGAATCGCAATGGGTTCAAAACAAGATTAAAAACTTTCAACGATTTTTAACTGTGACCAATGCACATTTGTTAACCATTAGCATCCATCTTGCTTTGGCAACTCGGTAGTCCAGCGCTGTTTTAATAAGAGTGTGTTCCAACTCCTAGATTTCAACCGAACAAACAATGAAAACAAGAAAATTAAGCTAACCTAAAACCAGATAAATTTTGTTAGATCACTGAATTTTTCTGTACATTTGTTATATTTCAATAAAATTTATGTTTATTTGAATAAAATTAGTCATTATGAGTGAAATGAGACATTTGTGGAAAGGTGCCTCATGGGACACATTTCAACAAATTTAGGCTTCAGTTGAAATGCATAATTTCACCTTTAAGTTATGACTAGAAATTCTTGATACAAAGCCGAGTAGAAGCCTAAGATTCTGCTGTAACTAATGATGCAAAAAACTGAAATAAAAAAAATAAAACTTTCTGGAAAAATGAGGTTATACTAAAATTTGTTGAAAGTTGCCCCCCTCACCCTTACATGACTGATTTCAATTAACTTTAAAACTGTAAATTGAACACATATTTTAAATGTCTTGTTAATTTAATACTAAAATAATAGTTTTATTATTAGGCCTGAAAAGGAAAATAATATTAAGTGCAACAACTCGGAACACATCAACTCAGCAAGGGCTCTAGTCACTGAATGATAGTCTGATGCAAGCATTAGTACTAGAATAAGTCTGTGTATGATTGAACTTGTTACAACCAGCATGAACAGGCTCATTATCTCCACAAAACCAATGAACATTTTGCAAAATACTACTGTTGTGCCAATACTATATGAATACTGTTTTACAGACCACATTTATTTATAGTAATATTTTTAATTGTTAAAGTTTTATTAATATTATTTTATTAACTTTTATAAAAATAAAGCTAAAAATTAGGAGCATTTTAAGTTAAAGTTCTTAAGTATGAGCTGATAAGTATTGCCAAGTACAAATCTGTATGATGTAATTATTTTAGACTCTTAACTGTATTCTTTCTTCAGGTTAGCATTCATGTTTATTTTCACGGAAGTGTAAATATTAGCTTTCTTGCATTATTCAGCTCAATACAGGGAATTAATGGAAAAACAAGCTTCAGTTTTAAAAAAATTTTAACAATTAACCCATCATCATCCAAATTTATACATTGCCAGATGATTTACAACAATACAAACTATTCATGGAATTAATTTGAAAATTTTAAAATATGTGCTTTCTGAAAAAAAATTAAATTGACAAAAATTTTTTATGCTGTATGGGGCTCTCCATAAATGATGTCACTTTTTTTCAATATTTTTGACCCCCCTTTGTTACAAAGTGTCACACTTCACCATACTTCCTCCCCCCTTGTCACATATCACGCTATATTACATAAACATATATTTGCAGTTCAGAAACAAAGCACTACGTTATAGATCATATTTCAAATTTTATTTTTAAACTTTAACTATGCGTTTTAATGACATTTGCGAGCATAACAATAATGATTATATGTATACTTATTTTGTATGAAATAAGATTAAGATTTACAACAAAAAACGTAATTAATATACAATGGTAATAAAATATTAATATAAAAGAGCAGTTGTAAACAGTAGTATTTTGGAATTTGAAATATTTTGCTTTAAATCTTATCTTTACTTTATGAACACAAAATACTCTTACACAGATTAAATTTTAAAAAACCGCCTCAATATTAGTTTTACTTAAAGGAATTGCCATCTCATTTCATTTGTCACATTAATTTATATGAACATTTATAAATTTATATACACAATCATAAAATAGAAATTACTCGGAATCATTTACTACTATGACTCTTCCTCCCATATTCTCCCCTGTAGGCTTTTTTCGAAAAGAAAGGAATATAAGTGAAAAAAAATAACAAGAAAGTTGTTTTAACCCCAATTAAAAAATACCCTGAAATTCTGGTAATTTCAAAATAACTTTAAAATTTAATCTACTGATTTTAAATGTTTTTATTTTAATCAAAATGTGAGATGCCACACTTCTTGTTACCCCTTCCCCTTGTCACAAACTGCCCACAATTTCACGAACCCCTTCCCCCCTCCAAGCGTGATTTATGGACGGCCCCTATGTTACTACTGGTGAAAGCATGAAAAGTACTGTAAAATGACACCTATCCCAGCTTTCTAACTCAATTAGGAGAGCTCTTAGGGCAATTCAAAAATTTCCCATTTGGGGTAATTGGGAAAATTTTCATTGTTTTAATTCAAAAAGGAGTCAACATATCTGGATGAAATTTGGTATTTTTCCAAGTCTATATATCAATACAGTAAATTCTCGATTATCCGGCATTCAAGTGTCCAGAAAGCTCAACTAACCGGAAAAATTAGAAAATGAGTTTTTCTAAAAATTTTACATCCGCGCACCAAAATTTAATATGCGCCGTTCCATTCAAGCGGACAATTTATTTCTGGAATGCAATGTCTGCTCCACTCGGAGGGGAGTAGAAGGAAGAAAAAAAAGCAATCTACATTACTGTGATGTACACAGACTTGTTTTATGGGGAGGGGGGGACAAAAGCAAAAGTGAGAACCCCCCAAAAATAAATAAAAGGTCCTCACCTTTCGCCGAAAAATGAGACCTTGCCAACCAAAAAAAAAAAAAGGTAAAGGGACAGAATCGGTAAAAAAAAAAAACTCATGGAGTGGGGTGTATTCCAGATTGGTAAGTATCTTTCTTTTCCTTTATTTATTTAATCTCCGAATGCCCTCAGATGTAAATTCCAATGACGTAATATCATGTGCGGTAGAATTTTAGGTGCGCGTATTGCGCAATAACCCTTGTGATTTTTTTTAAAGATAATCAGTTTTGATATTCAATCTGGGATTTATTTATGATCACTTAAAAAGTTTTTTCTTGCTGATAGAATATTTTTCAGTTTCGTCGGCTATTTTTATATGCTTATATTTTTATAATCTATATATTTACAGTATAATTCAGCTACAGATCATACTTTTTTTTTATCAGCAATGTTGAATTAAAATCTTCATAATATGTTTTGTAAATACAATGTTATGGAAGATACAGAAGTATTCTTAAAAATTATATCTAATGCACATTGCAAAATGACAAAAACAAATTATTTGGCAGAAAAAAATCTTAAAAAAAAATCTCTCCCCCCCCTATTTTCCCCATCACACTCAACTATCCGGACTTTTCAGGTATCCGGAAATCGGCGTTTCCCGAGCATGCCGGTTAGTTAAGCTTTTACTGTAGTTGAAAATTGTGCTAAATTTCATGAAAATCTGAGATGGTGAGGTAAATTTTGTTCAAAAATTATGGTGATATGACATAGAACGACCCAGTAGTCATTGTTAAAATTTCAAGTTAAATTGAAAACATATAGCTATATTTATATCAAACAACAAACACCAAGAGAAGTTAACACTATTAAATATTTTAATATTAAGATTATTAAATATTTAAATACTATTAAAGATTTCCATACGACATGAAAACCAAACTGAATCTTTATAAAACACTGTCAACTGCATTATAATAAATTCTGATAAAAAATAAAACAATATTAAAAATTTATCTTATTTCTTTATGTTTTAATAGTAACAAACTAAAAATATTATAATTTATTAAACTGGTTTCATGTATCAAACTTTTATAAAGGAAAAAAAAAGCATTTAATTTTAGGAAACACTCTTCTGTATTTTTCTTTTGACAAACTAGGAGTATCTAACATATATAATTTTTTTCCAGTTTTACTTGGGAAAAAATGATGAACTTATAAGTATTAAACACAAAATTATTCATGATAAATATAACAATTAACAAAAGTTTGATTTAAATTTTTTTAAACATTTTCTTTAAGAAAAGTTTAATTCGATATCAATGAATTTAATTGGAGCCTTGAGAGTTCTAAATTCCACTCTAACCAACCTTGAATGCCAACAATTAATAGAAAAAATATTGATGAGAGACAAAATGCTATCTGAAAATGAATTTTGTTTAATGATTCTCAATAAAACATCTAGTTTTGAAGAGAGCCATCTATTAATCTTGCAAGCTAAGACAATTCTTTATTTAATGCTGGTCTACTTAAGCTATGTATTAAGACATCATGTGGGATCTTAGACATGATGAACTTCAGAAATGCAGAAGCATTGATATAATTAAAAACTATTCAATGTTGATTAAAACTTTAAAAATGATTCCAGTTTGAAATAAAGATTGATCAAAAAGATGACTTCAGAGAAAGTAATATATTTTAACACCATGCTAATTAAGGCATCATAAAATTAACATAAGTTACTGTTAGCTTCTTCTACTCAGTTAGCTCTCTGACATATTGTTCGGTATATTGCTAAAAATGACCAAGTGAAAAAATTAGAAAAATCAGTTAATGAAAAATATTTCAAAGATGCTACTAATAGTGACAGAACCATATAGTACATGACAGTCATATAGTACAGTTAAAAAGTGACTAAATGAACTTGGTCATTTTTACTTGATAGTAGGCAGCAATTGATAGATTACATAATGAATACTATTATGTAAATTTAGGGGGGTTTGGAAAATTGTTAAAAATATTAGACTTGAAATGTTTCTTTTGCTTAAGAATAGTTTACTGGCATGGAAGGCTAACTACTAATTTAAAATCTTCACTATTCATGAATACTAATTTGAAACAAACATGAAAATACAGACAAAAAGAAGAAATAATTAATAGTTATTATTACTCGTAAATAACTAAGCTAGTATTTTTAATATCCAATAAGAGTTTTACCTTAGAATAATTTCGCACAAGTAGTACACAAACCAAAACAGAACTTTCAAATGCGGAATACACAATTGAATTTTTACTAACGGTTGCAGTTAATTTTTATTCGTAAAAGTAAATATGTACAATAATTTTGATCAAACCACAAAGAAAGTGGATCAAACAACAATACAACTCTGTACAGTAAATAAATAAAACAACAATCTTGCGGGTCTATTCTGGCACCCCCGGTTGGGTTGGGAGACGTCACTTTTCCCGTTGTTAACGTACGGAAAAAGTGACATTTCCCAACCCAACCAGGGGTACCAGAATAGACCCCTTGATTTCAAACGTAGATATCTGTCAGTTGTATTTACCAATCCAAGTTAGGGTAACCTAGAACTGTAAGTTTACCCCCACACCATTTCGTTTTTGTTCTTTTCAACATCATAATAGCGAGTAGGATTTGGGGTCTATTCTGGTACCCCCGGTTGGGTTGGGAGCAGTGACTTTTCCCGCACGTAAACAACGCTTTTCTGCGCCATTTTTAGGCGCCGACTTGCTGTTTTCAGCGCGCTCAATATAGGATGCAAAATCCACAATATTTTCAATAACAAATAAATTTGCTATTGTAATTTTAAATATCTGTTCGAAATAAGTGTGATTTCAATCACACTTTGAATTTTTAAAGTCTTATTAAGTGTAAATAAAGAGATTAAAAAAATAAATAAAATAAAATTGTGATTTTTTTTTTTTTTTTACTATTCTTTCTGTAAAGTGTGTGTTTTTAGTTCTATATACTGTTCTGTTAACATATGACGCTGCAATAAAGCATTTGCATGCTTATAAGAGGTCACAATATATGAGTAACTGCAACCCAAATAGCAATTTTAGTTTGCAACAAACATAGCGATATAAACTTGCTGTAATACCCAGGTAGGGGGATTACAGCCTTTGTTGCTTCAAATCCCATAACTCCTATCATTCAAGATTCAAGATGTACGTGCTATCCGGGAATCATCGTTACCAACATCCAAATTGCTACTTCACAGTTTCTATCTAGGGATGCATAATCCACGATTTTTTGAGTAACAAATATTTTTGCTTTTGCTATTTTTAAATATCTATTCCAATCCAGATAGCACGTTTGCAGCAAGTTTGATTTTTACTTGATATTATCCTGTCATGGCAAATTTGACGCGTCGATGTTGTAGCGAAATTGCTGCAAATTAATCAGGCAGAATCGCCACCCTCGCTTGCAAAACAAGATTGCCACGGCGAAAATAGACAACTAGCGCCACCCATCCTTGCAATGCAAGTTTGCTGTGAATTTGTCATGACAAGTTCACAGCACGATTGCAAAACAAGTTTGCTGCAAAGATGATAGCACTAAAACAGAGAAAGATCTTTCTCTGTTTTAAAAAACATTCGATTTTTAATAGCATCTCCTAGACCGTCCTTCTTTTTATTAATTCAATGAATCAATGATAATTTGTGTAAAAACAAACTTTTTTTTTGAAAAAAACTTTGAAACATTTTCCATCTTTTTACTAGAACTCGCACTTTAAAGAAAACTTTATCGCCTTTTTCTTAACGTTGAAATTTTAGCGTTTATAAACAAAATTAAATCTAAAAAACAGTCAGTGTTTGTTGAACAATAATAACTAGACATTTTGTCCCATTTTAAAGAAATTAGTTTTGAATTCTAATTTCATAATTTATTCTACTAGCAGAACGTAGTTCTTAGCGAAAATCGCTCTCTCTTTGACTTCAAATCATATTCTCAACTCAAAATTTAAAAAAAATAATGAAATCAAGAAAACAGTTTAAAATAAATCATATACGAATCGAATCGAACGATGTATTAGCGCAATCTGTCTTCTCCTCTCAGAGTTTAGCTGGCTGAGTAGTTAGAGCGTCAGGTTTGGATGCAGTAGGTCGCGAGTTCTAATCCGAGGTTGTGTTTGTACTCTGTTTTTGCTATAGTTTGCAATGAGTTTGGCGTGGTAATTTCGAAGCTGACGTTAACGTGCTCAAGTCTTGTCGTGTAAAATTTGTTGCAAACCTGCAGATTTGCAGAGCAAGATTGCTGCAAACTAAACCCAGATAGCAATTTTAGTTTGCAGCAAGCTTGCCACAAATTTTTCATGACAAGAGTGCAAGTTTGTCACAAATTTGTCATGACAAGAGTGCAAGCTTGCAGCAAGTTAACGAAAGCTTCGAAGTCACAATGCAACGAACTTGCAGCAAGCTTGCCGTGCAAACTTATTGCAAATTATAGCAAAAACAGAGTACGATACACAACCCGGGATAGAACTCGCGACCTCCCGGTTCCGAAGCGGAGACGCTAACCATTGAGCCAGTTGAACTCTGAGAGGAGAAGATAGAGTTCGCTAATACATCGTTCGATTCGATTCGTATACGATTTATTTTTAACTATTTTCTGGATTTCATTAATTTTTTGAGTTGAGAATATGATTTGAAGTCAAAGAGAGAGCGATTTTCGCTAATAACTACGTTTTGCTAGTAGAATAAATTATGAAATTAGAGTTCAAAAGTAATTACTTTAAAATGGGACAAAATGTCTAGTTATTATTGTTCAACAAACACTGACTGTTTTTTAGATTTAATTTTGTTTATAAACGTTAAATTTCAACATTAATAAAAAGGCGATATAGTTTTCTTTAATGTGCGAGTGATATATTTAGTA
>BGPR01001451.1:0-57599 GCA_013235015.1 Araneus ventricosus
TTTTTCACAATGGAATCCATTATTTAAAGATGGAACTGGTCATCAATGTTTTCAAGGAGTTCCATTACAGCTATTTCATGGTAGAAAATTCCATCAAAAAATAATAAACAGGATC
This sequence comes from Araneus ventricosus, assembly GCA_013235015.1. Lineage (NCBI taxonomy): Eukaryota > Metazoa > Arthropoda > Arachnida > Araneae > Araneidae > Araneus > Araneus ventricosus. The sequence goes on from BGPR01001451.1 coordinate 116, forward strand.
ACTTTTGTAATGCTACACAAGATATGGAAAATTATATTCTGCCCATTCGTCGTATTGTATAAGATAAAATTAACTAGCAAACCTTCGAGACATTTTGTTACTCCAAAGATTTTCTTTGTTGCTATTTATATCGGTAGTTACATATTTTATACAAAGAAATACAGTGGCTAGCGACCGGGGGACAAGGGGGGGTATATTTAGGGGGCGCCAAGGAGTCAAAATACTAATGCGCTTATGTAGTTTTTAAAGCAAAATATGGTGAAGGGGTGTAAAAATAATACTATCCCCCTTGCGCCATTTATATTTGTTAAGCCACTGATCACGACTGGGATAAAAAAAAATCATTTTATTTTCCAGGTGCCAATCATTTTTTTCCTACGCCACTGACCATATTGACAAAATGTTAATGAGTTTATGTCACTTTTAAAATCAAATACAATTAGGGGGTAAAAAATATCATACCCCGGCACCGTTTACACAAGCTAAGCCATTGATGATGACGAGGGGGGCGAAAAATCTTATTATGACCCGGTCCCCCATTTACCCTTGCTACGCCACTGAGGTAATATTCCACTTTTTAATTTCATTATCATTTTATTCAGTTTCTAGACTTTGAAAAGACTCTAATAAGGAAAAAAAAGCAGCATTTATAGAAGTCCTTGGCAAAATAAAAATCCGAGAGAATATGTTTTGAATGAAGGAACTGTTGCTACAAACAGATTACATTTAATCCTAAGAGTGGGAAAAAAATAATTTCCTGGCTTTATTTTATTTGGTTTAGTAATGCTGGAATAATAGCGGACAAACAATGTCAATACATATTTCAACCTTACATTTAAAAAAAGAAAGTTCTGAATCAAACTCAAGATGCATTCAGAAATAGCTGTAGTTGTTGAATGCATCCAAACATACTAAAAAAATAAATGCATATTTAATAACCATACGTCGAAAACGATTAATGTCAGATTATGGTGTCTTTGATCTTCACCATCCTATTTTCAGGTGATCAAGACTGAGATTTTTTTATCTCGTTATAAGCCATGATTACTATTAGCATAATTATATGACTCGCTAGGTTACTTAAGGAGTATATAGCATGCCACTGACTGGTTGCAATAGTTTATAATTACAAAACACTCTGTAGAAATATTTATACATGATGAAATGCTAACGGTGATCAAATCATCAATATCAAAGCCTTTTACGTATTTTCGCAATTTTATATTCTCGTTCACAACAGCAAATCATCAATATTTGAATGAAATTATTAAAAGTCGTATAAGATTTTAAAAAATGAAAAGTCTTTCTTAAATTATAAGTAATTCAAACCTGAATAATTTTAAAGTATTGTCTTATAAATTAAAGCAATTTTTTTAAACAATGTATTTTTAGAAACAAAAGCCCTCATTGCAATGTTTTCCCCATTAAAACAAATGCACAAATAGACAAACCTACATAACTAAAACATATTTCAAGTCTTTAACAGACATCTAAATTATCAAATTGACAGAAGAAATTTTTTCATTTGTGCTAAAAAAATAACTTTAAATCATAATCTAGAGATTAAAATATTGCTCAAGGCACTCAAAGTATTCGAGGAATTTTAATTAGAACTATCAAAAAACTGAATTCTTTAATTAAATTCTAAAGAAATTAATAAAAAATCATGCAGATAATTTCTCTGCATTCTATCACCGTCTAACATAAGGACACATAATAAACTTCAGAAATAAACTAATAAAGAAAAATTAATAAATTATGAAAATTTGGAGAGATTTTTAACTAGTAGTCTAAATCTTTCTATTCAATCTTATCTTTTTTCTTTCGTAATATAACAAGCAGTAGCGAATCCAAGATTTTGGTCGAGGGAAGTGAGGTCATAAAAATTTTGCATCGTCGGGACGAATATCAAACCTAATGGCTTATGTAAATTAAAGCACTTTAACTTTACGGACTTTACTCATCTGGCAATAAGAATCACAAAGGACACTACAATAATTTCGATGATTTAATAAAAACACAATGAAATAACTAGCCAAAAAATGTTTCCGATCCCGTCAACGCTACAAGTACGAGTAAAAAGCTGTTAAAAGTTTCGAGCCTGTCCAAGCCAGATAGCAATGTTGCCACGTTTTATTTTTTATAAAAAAAAGAGATTAAGAACAAACAGGTCTATAGATTTCAAAAAAAAATCAAGAATTTAGATTTAGCAGTGGAAGGGGCTGCAGCACCATAGCCCCCCGGATTCCCTACTGATAACAAGTGACTTAAATGTGGCTCACGGCTTATGTAAATTAAAACACTTTAACTTTACTCATCTGACAATAAGAATCACAAAGGACACTACAATTATTTCGATGATTTAATAAAAACACAATTAAATAACTAGCCAAAAAATGTTTCCGACCCCGTCAACGCTACAAGTACGAGTAAAAAACCGGGAAAATTTTAGAGCCTGTCAAGCCAGAAATCAGTGTTTCCACGTTTAACTTTTTATTTTAAAAAATTAAGAATAAACGGGTGTAGTGTGATTTGGAAAAAAATCAAGAATTTAGATTTAGCTCTGGAAGGAGCTGCAGCCCCATAGCACCACCACCACCCCCGGATTCACCACTGATAACAAGTGACTTAAATATGCTATGAACTCTGTGTCAGAAGTTCCCACAAATATTAAACTTTTGTTACTCTAACTACATCTCAAAAATTTCCCTTCAGGAAAAATTTCAGACCTTATTCCATAAAAAAACTAACTGCAAATTCAGCGGAAATGAAATAAAATAAAACTTATTATTTATTCAACCACTCATTATTCTTTATCATTATATCTTTTTTCAATAGGGTAAATGTTAAAATTTAAAAAAAATGCACCTCACGAACTCTTAAACACGTGCGGTTCTTTCCTAAAATGAACCCCTCAAATACCGGTTCTAGCACTCTAGCCAATTTTGCAATCATCTGAAGAACGTCGATTTTGGAAGCTACCAGAATTTGACTCCTGACGGCATTCATTAATGCATTATTACGAAATTTCTAACAGCTTCTCTTTGAAGTTCAAGGCGAACCGAAAATCAATCTGGTGAGGCGAAGTTTGGGTTGTAGGTTCAATGTATTTTGTTCCTCTTTTTTTAACCATTTCTTCTAGGAAATAAATCGCTTTATCATAATGCAGTAATAAACTACTGAAGTTTTTCCCAATTTCTGAAAAAAAATCCTATATGGTTTCCTATCGCCTAAGATTCTATTAAAAAATTTACGAGAGAATGATTTTGAATATTATGTTTTGGAGTAGAATTGTAGCAATGTAACACCACTTAATGTCCCCTTATATAGTATCATTATGATTCTTTACAATCAGTTTAGGTGGGCATGAAGTGGAAACAGATAGGACTCGGTTCTATTTTATGAAATTATAAACAAAAATTCTTTTCCTCTTTAACACAATTTCACAGTTCACTTAATATATATATATATATATAGTTTTGAATGTTTACAATTCCCAAAAGACTGTTCCTTGAAGAACAAATTTATATGTTAGGAAAAAAAAAATTTAAACAGCAATTTAGCAATCTAAATAAAAAGAAAATTTTTGAAATAAATTATAAAATTAAAACAAGAAAAATTAAATAATGACAAAAATAAAATAAATAATAAAAGAAGAATTGAACTAATAGAGAAGAGAAGAAAAAAGATAAGCACAAACGCAGCAAATATACAAATATAGCAATGTATAGAGGTTTCATTGGATTATGAGAAAGTTTGATATCTTTTAAATAATATTTTCCAATTTTTTGGTCTTTTTAAACAAGGGTGATTGCAACTCCATTTTAAAATTCCTGAAAAATTAGTGTGTTGTAAAAATCCAACATAATTTCGAATAATTGCAGATTTTTAATTTAATGCACAAACATGCATATTTAACAAAACAACTGTATTTTCATTAATTTACTTCGACAAGAAATTTACCTGCTCTATTGATTTTGATACATTCTAAAATTATTGCCCTATCTTGATAATATATTTTTTCTAAATCAAAATTTGGGACAGATAGTGAATCCAAAAATATCCTGAAATTCTGGATTTAATCAGGCATTAAAATCAGGAATTCTGGATAAATTTTGAACGCAATCATCCTTGTTTTAAATTTAACAGCCGGACTGTTCTCCCTTCGAATTTCAAATATACTTAGACATTCTGGACCATTTTGAGTTTAGCTTATTAGTATAGTGAAAAGAATCATGTATTCATTTTGGACCTCCTCTCGTTGACCGATTGGGCCCAAAATTTGATATAAATCTACAGTTTTGGTGTCAAGACAAACCAAATTTCATTTATCTCGCGTGTTGAGTTTTCGATTTGTTGTGTCCAGACACACACGGGCAGACAAACAGTGTAACTGTCGACAGATTTGTTCCAAAATCAGACATACATCTACAATGTTTGAAAGTTCATATACTAAAATTCACTCATCTAGGATTTTTGGGTTATTACATATGCACGGAGTGACAGATAAACAGCCTATGATCCCGATGACGGATTTGCTCTAAAATCTGATACAGATATACTGTTCTAGTAATAAAACCTTGAAGCAAATTTTAACTATCTAGATCACAGGGGTTTTTTGAGTCATCGTGTTCACATAAGCACGAACAACCAAACAGTTTTCCCTTGACGAATTTCGTCCAAAATTTAGTATAGTCAACAATTTTTATATTAAGACCACATGCTCAATATCATGTGTGTAGCTCCTTCCAGTTTTGTGATATTGTGGTCATAGACAGATATAATTCCAGAAATGTTTTTTATTTTTTTTTAGTCTAGAGAACGTTTAAAACGTGGAGATCATCAAAATCTTGAGGGCCAAATTTTTGACAAGAAGAATTCTTCCTTTTTCTACCCTTCGTATACTGGAAAGTAAAAATTTGAGCACAAATCACATTAAAAGTTGACCCCATGCTAAATCAAGCAAAAATTAATGTCGTGTTGACATAGTTTCTTCAAAATGTCATAATATTGAAACTGATGAATATGATTAAATGATTTAAAACAAAAAAGGACAAAATCGCATGAAAATAGGAATTCTCATTTATTATATACAAGTGGTTGAAACAAATACATCTTCATTACTCCCGTAACTGCATCATTTATCAGAAAAACACCAGTCATAATGACTCACCATTAACTACAAAAACCCCCCCCCCCCCCGACTCCGCCTACCCTACTGGGTTTGAAGTACCACCATTAACTACAACAAATGAACAAAGATGAACATCGTTTATCAAACAAATGAACCTAAAATCGTTCATTTGTTTCGTTCAACTAAATTCGCTTAGTTAAAAAAGCAACTACTAATTCCCCATTTTGAGCATGTCGATTACTTCATTCAACAGAATGATTAAATAATATCGCAACTAACTCTTAGATATTAAGTATAATATTTGTAGTCAAGGCTTACTGTCACTTTAGTGATCCTGTCGGTCTAATTTAGCTGATACAATTAATCCTTTCTAATCTTTCTTAAGATCGACATAATCGGTGCCTTTGAACTTTTTACTTAGTATTAACTCCTCATTACCAACGTTAGACAGAGATATTTATGTATGTGCTGCACACAAACATTTTACGAGGAAGAATCCAGACTCTGATGACAGGTCATTTTACAGAATATGTTTAGAGAAGGTGGAACAATAGAGATGGGGTTACTCCACCCGGTAGTTCCAGTGGAAATTAATCTCCTGACAATGAAGTATGTTGGTACGTTTCAGGAAAAACGGATCCAAGAATTAATTGACAAAAATCAGAATCGGGGGATAGCCCTTGGCTGTTCCGTCAAGCGTATCAGACCGGGACAAGTCCAACCGGCATTCTGATGACGATCGAGCGTATCCGACGTTAAGCACATGTCTCACGTTAAGAAAGAAGAATACGTGATGATAGTTTTGGTTTTGGAATTGTGTTATGTAAACTTGAAGGATATATCATTAGTTGTTTCCGGTATCATGCAGATGTAACATGAATACGTAAGTTAGTTGCTGCACTTACAAGTTGGTGTTACTGATGCTGAAAATCGACAAAAAGCACGGAAGGAACTATGGGAAATAACTGTACTAGAAATAACTATCAGATATGAATTCTAAAATTCCCTTGCCAACGATTCGTGAACAAATTATATGATATTGTATCATATTAGTCCATTGTCGTCAAATAAATAATGAGGGTATGGGAAATTTATTTACTTATTCAAAAGAACTTACTTAGGAAATCTGTTTACTAATTCGAACCATTTTTTCCAAAGTATAATTAATCATTAACTAATGGCCATTCATGATAATGGAACTGCCAGCGGCAATAACTTAATAGATTCATTCAGTATGTGAAGCCTAATTACATAAACTCAAAACCACTGACTAACTTCATAATAATTTGCATATGAACCATGATCATTGACCATATTTTTGCATGAAGAAGCTTTCAGAAGCTCATTAATTAAAAAGGGAGAAATTTAAGAAATTGCTGCATACCATTCATTTGTAAGACAGGTGTGCATTAATGCCTGAAAGATAGATTATATAATGCCTTAACCACGTGAATTAATAATTTATAAAACAATTTTCGTTGTCGAAAATAATTTTAGGGCGTTTCTGATAACGTCGACAAAAATTTGTTGAACTGTCATGTAAATTAATGAATGCGCCTCTGTGCAGCTCTTCGCTAAGAATTTTAATATATTATTGTTATTTTAAAGTTTTTTTAATGATTTTATACTTATCATAAAATTCACGTCATTTGGTTCATAAAATGAACACCAAAACTTTTCGGATTTGCTATTAACACTTTAAACATCATAAGTGGTAAAAGCAGGACGAATGAGACGAAGCATGCTTATGATAAAATGAGATAGAATTTGATGTAGATATTTTTTGTATATAGTTTGTGTATTTGTGTTTTGTAGGCTAAATTTAAATAAAATTTTGTCACCATTTATTTTTTTTAGTTAAAACACGCAATGCTTTGTTTCTCGATGCTTAACTTCGTCAATTTTTAAAACAAGGGTGTTCATGGAAAAAAAGAATATCGGTGGAGTTAATTGATGCTCATGTTATAGACGTTATATACGTTACTACAATTTAACCTTGGAATTTAATGCGCATCTTGCAGAAGGAGAAAAGCTGTCGTGTTACAAGACTACATGCACTTAGATACTTGATGGCTTGCTCTATAACGCTGTCATTTGATAAATGCGCTCAGTATTTTGTAGAAAATACTTTTTTTTAACAAGAATATTTTAGAAAACATTTTATGTGTAAAATATGCATCATTAAGAATCCTTGAAAACAATCTCGAATATTGCAATATGTTAAGAAATAAATAGCAGAAACAAAAAAAAAAGATTTCTTATCAAAATACATTTAAAAAACACTACGTAATGCGAAAGGAATTTATTTTTTATAAACCACAAAATTGATCAATTGTGTGAAAACTTATATCTCAGTGTAATTCTGTTCTTTCATGATGAAATATGTTTTGCATACACTTTATCAAAATTTACAGAAGCATAAAAAGTAAACAAAGAGTCAAGTGAAATCTATCAAACTTTCCCTAGTGACTGGTGGAGAAATAAATGCCATTTCATCATTACTTAATTACATTGTTGAAAGCTGACAAAGCGAAGTGTCAAGAGAAGTGTGACCGCATAGTCTTGATAGAGATTTTGCAAATATGTTAAAACAATGGTAGTAATTCAAATAGCTTGGCAAAATTATTGCTTTTCTTGGGAAAAATAAACTTAATTGGAAATAGGTTGAAAAACTCTCATACATTCTCCGCAAAGTTTTAAAGTATTATGTTACAGTGGTCAACATCGAAAATATTTAACTTATTTAATTAATTTTATAAATAAAACTGAAACACCAATTTTTTTTTTGTACGCCATAGATTTTTTTTTTTTTGTCTCTTGATGTTTTATTTCGCAAAGTATATTTTGGCAATATTTTGTTCGTTCTAAATATTTTTAAGTTTATATTTTTAATCAGATCAGTTTTAACTTATCAGTTCTTGCATTTTCCCCCTTTTATGTCTTCTGATGTTTTATTTTTCAACATATATTTTTGGCAACATTTTGTTCGTTCTAAAGATTTTTAAGTTTATATTTTTAATCAGCAACGCCGGGTAAATTTTGTAATTAATAATAATAATTTGTTTAATTGTATATTGTAAAGTTTTATTTATTATTTTACTGTATATTGCTTAAAAATTTAAAAGAAATGTTCTTTTTCAAAACTTCTCGCATTTTTATTCAAACCATACTGTTATGAGGTAACAAAAAATATAGATTTGAAAGTTTTAATTCAAAAGAAAGGTTTCAAAGGATATTTGAGTTTGTTGGGGAAGGTTAGTGGTAATATTTTTAGAAAAAGAATCGAAAGGGGGGGGGTATGAAAAAAAATGGATCCCGAGAAACGCCGGGTTATCAGATAGTATTTTATATAATAGTACACATTTACATTAAAATATTAGACATTAAAGTATTTTCATTCCGAGCAAGCCAGGTATACCAGCTAGTATCTTATAAAAATTAAATTAAATTTATTTATCAAAATTTATATTTAGATTTGCTTTCTTGGAAATATAAGAAAAGTATATTTTGTATTGTCACAGCGAACATATTAGTTAAAATTATAACAGACAAATAATTATAATCAGCTTAATATTCTTTTCATGTAGGCTAATTATTCATTACGAGAATATTAGAGGAGATTATGTAAATTAAGATTAATATCATGATGCCGATGACATGTTTGACAAGACTGACTTGCTTCAGAGAAACTTGTTGCTTTATACAGTAATCAACAGGTCTTAAAGTGTACATTTTCTCTTCGTGTGGTAACAGTGATGCCATAAGCCTTTGCAGAACAGAATTAACTAACGTAGGGTGCAAACAAGTTGTAACAAAATAATTGTCAGCTCAAATCAAATATTACAAATCGTTTGTCGCATTTGACATGAGCTGCCATTTTTTTCCCTTTGCAGTGCGAGAGCTTTGTGTACATGTAATAATCTCCGTCCATAGTGCATCGAGGAAAGTTTTTGTATTGTGACAGATTAACTGGCAAATTCAACTGTATCTAGATACTAAATTAGAGTATTGTTATAAATTTTTTGGCATTTTCTTTAATTAGCAAACTTTTGAAAGTGGCTATTAATAATTTTAAAAAGCAAAAAAATGAGCGAAAAAATACTAATTTAGCCTTTAAGAAAAGGAAAGGAAATTTCAGATTATCGAAACAAGCGTTTCAGTAGTGTTTTAAGTTGTAATATCTATTAAATAAACTTCCTCTAAATCGGATAATACAGGGATACTAACTAAGAGTGATTCTTTAATTCAAAATAGGCTTAAAGTGAAAAACAAACCAACATTTCATATTTAAAATGAAACTCATGATTTGCAACATCAATTTTTTTTATTTGCCTGGTCCATTGCAGTCTACCCTCGACGGATTTCATCCAAAATTTGACAGATATCTAAGATATTGATGTAAAAACAACATACCAAAATTCATTTGTCTGACTTGTTGCGTTTTTGAGTTATTGCGTTTTATAACACGGACAGCAGCAGACAGCGATGAGTGTGTGTAATCGAAGCACACGGTTGCGATGGACCACAATCTTCGAAAGTAACAATTTCTGGAATTAAAAATTACCTATCAAAGTGCTTTTACCTGGTATGGAAAGAAACTAGTATTACCGCACGAGACTGAAATTGAAGTATCATTAGTTAGTGAAATAACACTGACAAGCGATGGACAGTCTTCCTATTTTCTGCTTTTATCCAAAATTTTATACATATCTACAATTTTGGTGTAAAGATTATATATAAAATCTTATGGTCCATCTCATTCTGTTATTGAGTTTCAGAAATACAGACAGGCAAACAAACCTAACTCCAAAAAGATATTTCTCGAATTGAGGGAGATCCGTCAAGAGAAAAGTTATCAAAAACTCGATGTTGAATTTTTTGATTATTATAATACTTCTTATTTGACTATTACAAATAATCTTCTTTGTATACTTCACATACAATAAGTAAAATCTATTAACTCAGAAATTTTTCCAAGAAGCATAACGAAAACTTTTTATCCTTGAATACTTAACAAATAACCAAATACAGGAATGAGGATTAGAAAAATGACATCTGTGACAGTTTCCTTGATTGAAACGTATGCATGCCAATGAAGGGAAAAATCTTCAGAACTCATAATCTTAAGTAATGTACAAAATCATTAAGAAAATAATCCGCAAACAGACTTACACCCTCGTAAATTACGAAATTCAACAATAGAGGAGGTTCAAGTATTGTGCAGAAGAAAAACAGAATAGAACCCAAGCCGCTGTTCAGAGTTCATTGAACCGCAACTTTTAAGGATGTTTGTAACTTTGTGGAGCATCAAGTTTGCGGTTCTTTTTAGTCAGAAAGGTTCGATTGTGAATGCTCGAAAATTTTAAGTAAGATAAGTGAACTTTTTTTCTTGTCATCTCATTCTACTTGCCAAACAACTTTTCACCTCTTAAGAAGCACGCCGGTAGTTCGCTTAAAAGTGACAGAAACAAAAGAATAAGAAAAATTCCATGAATTATCGCAACATGTAATTTCAAACATCGGGAACTACTTTATTTTGGCATCCAGGTTAGTTCTTGACAACCCAGGCCGTTTGCTTACTTTACGGTGAAAAAATTTCAAACAAAGATGTCTTACTAAATGTGCGAGTTTTTTTTTCTGTGATCTTTAGATAAATTGCTAGTAAAATTCTTCCGGGAAAAAATTTCTACCTTGTTTATCAATTACATAAAAACGAAAACTCTAAACCAAAGTGTTTTTGTAGTAAGTATTTAGTTTCAACAAAAGTAATAAACATTAGGAATTTCAATAGTCGAAAAATCTTTTTCAATTTAAATTCAGTTTTAAGTTAATTGGTAAATTTTGGCCAAATATTGCACCTATTGAACTTATCAAAATAAAAATGATGTTATGGTAAGATAATCCTTTCTCTTCAATGGGAAAAATTCCACCGAAAATTTAAATTTGCTAGTCATTTACTCTTATTTTTTTTAAAAAAATTACCCTTTGTACACAATTAATTGTATCCATACTCAATCAATTAAAAGCTTGCGATGAGAAGTTTAGCCACTTCATTCAATTCTTCTCACGGATTTTTTTTAAAAATTGAATTAACATTTATTCTAAATATTTTATAACGATTTTTTTCAAACGATAAAATTGTAGTGTACATTCCAAGTCAGTGTAACTGAGCTACATAAAATAAAAGAAGAAAAAAACGATTTCTGCGATACAATATCTGACAACTTCTTCCTCAGTCCAATGCTGCATTTTTATGTTAATTATTTTTTTAATTGAATTCATCAGCTTCATAAGTTTATAAAAGTATTTTCAGCTTTTTAGTAATGAGCAATTTGCTCGTAGACAGATACTGAGAAAATATACAATGAAAAATATGCGTGTATACATTTATAGTAAAAGCAATTTATCAACATTATTGCATTTCTTTTTCTGTATTCCACCACTTCTGTGATTCGACAATTGTAAAACCACAGATTTCTTAGCTGGGTCATAATGTAAAAGACTTAATTCTTTTATTAATGGGATCAATCTTGTGGCGTCTCAATCACATGGCGTATCTAACTCCACATGTCAGCAAACATCTAACTTACAGGTTGTCTGACAATGTGCTATGACGACACATTTTTTTCACTCCGTACAATGGATAGAAAAATTAATTACAAAATTAAATTAACACAGAATATTTGACTTGTATCACGAGATCACGAACTGACTTCATCAATAAAACACCTGCCACATACAATAAAAATTTGTCAATCGACTCGATTACCAAATTAACACTTTTTTTTTTGCAAGTGTCCTACATACGGATGCATAAAAAGCTTATTTTTAACACATTTAACATTTAGCTCCTTTTTTTGCAGCAAACTATCTAAATTATCATTGTTTAAACTCAGCAGAAAAAGATGCACTTTTTTAAGCAACATTCAGATTTGGATAATATCATGCGTGTATTATAAAAATTTCACTTTTAATAAAATCTGCCACAAAAATCAAATAAATAAATAAGACAATACTTTATCTTCTGGTAAAAATCTTTCCTTGTGGTCACCAAAAATAACAGTCTAGACTATTGTTTTTATAATAAGCTACACGCTACGAGAAATCTAGAATTACATTTCAGGCGTGGTCAGCTAACAAAAGAATTTTGGTCTTTTTTAGCTTCTTCCTGATAGAACTGACCCTTCTTCCTACCTTGAAATGATAAGAAAAGCAGTCACCGAAGAAATATCAGATTGTACGGTTCGCTTATTTTGCCATTTTAGCGTGCTGGACTTAGTGACCGTTACATTTAATTGGGCCTTATTAGGGGTATAGATACATCCCATCAGATGGCCATCTTGAAATAGTCCGGGAGGCATAGCGGAACTTTCTAAAAATGCCGTTTGCAGCGTTTATTTCTAATTAAGTTGTTTTAAGATCACGAATTTCAGAAAGTGGGACAACAAAGACAACATTTTTGTGTATTTATTAATACTTGGGATGAAAATATTTTCAAAATTGTTTATCTAGAACTTTCTGAAAATGTTATTTAAATATTTATTGTAATTGCATTTATTTATATAAAACACAACTTAGGAAGAGGGACAAACAGGAAAACATTTGAGTATTTAATAAGATTCGGGGTAAAAAAAATGGCCATCTCTATGAAACAGCAATAACTGCAATAAGGGTTATTTATAGCGAACCATTTTTTAATAAAATGTCATTATATAAAAATACTCAAGAACCAAATTTATAGAAGGTCACTATCCTGTTATAAACGTTCGTGAATAAAATGAATGTTCAATGATAATTTTGTTCGTGGTCCATTTTTGATAAATGGTACAGTAAAAGACATTTTTAAGATCAAGTAAAAATTTCTGCTGTTGACTAACTATATGTTTGCGTGAACTTAATAATAATCCAATGTAGGAAACAATTTCTATAAAATTATACGCATTTTTTACTTCTTTTTTAAAGAAAGAAATGAAGATCAAACAATAATCATTATTTTTTATCCGTTAAAAATAACAACATCCTTTTCGAAATAATAATTAATATAAACCACGATTAGGTATTTCTACTACTTTCCTGGTAAGTAATGCAGGAAATATTCTATAAGCAATCAATAAAATTGGTTAAACTGCTTTTACTGCCACTATTCAATATTAATCGTTTCTTAATTTTGTCTCTTCTGTCTACAATCATTTTCCTCCTACATTTACGAAAGGAAAATATTTCAAGACGGCATGCTTATAAAGAATTTGTCATTATTTCCAATATTATGTGAAGCCGATTTCAAATTTCGTTACATTCTAAAGCATAATGTTTTATACTCTAAGTATAGATTCTTAGCCTGATTAATCATTAATTAATATTGGCGAATAATACTGAACTGAATAACATGGAAATATTCTATAAGTAATATTTTTCATGCAATCCAAAAAATAGGTTTAGTTGCTGAAGATTCTAATGGCAGGAAAAAAACTGATAATTTATGGATTAGATTATTATAATGGTAGCAAATTAGAAGTAAAATGGTAGACAATAATAGAGTATTGAAGTAGTAGTAAACAGTATTGTGCTTAAAAAGAAGCATAAAATGAAGTTTTATATAGTGATCAGAATTAATCGGAATGCAAATCGCAATCTAATTTCAAATAAAGTTACTAAATTTCAAGTAAATTTTTTAAAAATTACCTTTTCTTCTTTATTTAAAAAATTAAACTTTAAATTCAAGGTCAAATAAGTAAATTAAATCTTGATAATACTGCCTACTATATTTTTTTAATTCATATTATTCAAATTACTAAAAACATTTTCTAATAAATTATGTTTATTAGTTTAATAATACATTTACTGATGAGATTTTACCGTCTTATTCAGTCTGAATGAATAATGAATAAATCTCCAAAAAGTAAACGCAAACTTAAATGAAATATGCCATCATAAATTGAAAGTACATTATTCAGATATCGTTTAATGAACATAAACCTCACATTTTTAATTTCGATTTAGATGATTAGGGATACCTTTCAGTTACATTTTGAAATTTTCTTACGAAAATATACTTTAAGAAATAGCAGGAAAATAATTAAATGAATATTTTTAAATTAGGTACACATGCATTTTTTTTTCAAAACATTGGAAGAATCGATTCATGGTCTTATGAAACACATCAAACACAATGCACAATTTCAGTGTTGGGATCCATTGTTTAGTTTAGTTATATTAAAGATCCTTTTTGAAGCAACACAAGGGCTATTTTGGGACGGATCTCGTAATTTTGAACCTTGGTCAGATGACGAGGACGACACCTGGGCTGCCACCTCCCCCTCTCCAAAATTCCTCACGACAGCAGCGGGAGGATGTTTGGCTCACTACGTCTAATTTAACGTACAACAGGCCTACACAACGGTGGAATTGGGTCTCAAACCTGGAACCGCGGTACCCCGAAGCTGAGACCTTTCCACTAAGCCACCGCGGCCTGGAATCCATTGTACTCCTTCCAGGAGAAAAAGATACGTGACGTCGCAGTTTAGTACAAAAAGAGTGCAAAATATTAAATGAGATTCGCAGTTCCTTTGTCATGTGATTGTAATGTCACGTGATTTAACTCATTTCCATTGACATCCATAGTTACTCATTGAAAAGCAAATGACAATTTCATACTCACGAGCACTATCGTTACTTATAATAATATCAAAAAAATTCACAATTTTGGTTGATAAGAACAAGGCATTCAGAATCATCGCGAAAGACGGAAAAGTAAAAAGATATATGTAACAACTCACTTTGTCTTAAAATAATACATTGCCACCAGAAATTTATCGTTCTTGTAGAAAAAATTTAATTATGCCGAACGTTTAAGCAATGCTGTAAAAAAAACTCCCCACCGCTTTCTTACCGTCATATAGATATGACAAAGTTTCAGATAGAAACGTGGGACAAACTGCAAATTTTGGTCAAAGGATAATGAACTCAAGGTCACGATAACAGACAACGTTCTGAAAATGGAAACAACATATTTCCATTATTGAAATTCGGACACACACTCTAAATGTCATATCACCGCAATTATTTTGAAAATAAAGGGCTTTTACTATTCTAAGCACAAACCTGGAGCTCACCTAAGCCTAATGTAAGATTCCTTTATATCCATAAAACGCTTTGGTCACGTTTACAAGTTTTATGAACGCCGATAAGCGCTTGATGAATGCATTCACACGAAACTGAACAATGAGATATACTCGGCGAAAAAAATAGTGGCATTTCTCTTGATGATAAAAAAAATTACCATATAAATTGATGAGAAAGATAATTTATTTCATATAAAAATAAAATCATTATTTAATCATTTCGTAGAAAGAATTCTAATATAAATGGTAAGCATTCCAAATTTTTGTTCTTAAAATGCAAAAGCATGTCGAACAAAAAGTGTTTTACGAAATATTAAAGTCTTCAAATTTTTTGTTTATAAATATAATTAGAAAAAAGGGTAAGCTTGAAAGACTAAATAGCTACCTTCGCTGAATTTTAGCCAACTGTATAATTTTATATCAAACACGAATATAATCATTTTATGTTTTAACTCTTCCAAACCTGACGGGACTTCTGAATTTTCAATTCAAAGTAATTTTCAAAAGCATTCAAACCTGAAATATTTAAACAGAAATAAGATGTTTCATTCAGTCATAGAATATTTCAATTGAAAGAATAATTGAAGACTATAAAGTAATATGTTAATAACATAACCGATACTATAATGACTACATATTACTTTATAAAACATAACAGTTTTATAAACATAATATCATATTACTTAATAAAACATAACATCAGTTATAATTAATTGCGTTTGATATTTATATGTTAATATATATTATATTTGTTAATAATATTAAATAAAGCAATATGTTAATAAAAGTAATATGTTATTCGCGCCGCAATCATTGCTATTTCAATAGAAAATACATACTTGAAAAAATTGCGATGCATACTTAAAAGACATTTAATGTTGCAGTAAAGTAATAAAGAAAACAAAAATTATTCAGAGTATTTTCCGTTCATTGCAAAAAGAAACGCATTTTATTTTTCAATGAATTTTCTTCATTATAGGAAAAGGAATGTTGGTAATACACATTTTTATAGATCTGATTAAATTTCCATCAAATCTAATTGAATATAATACGTTATCAAATATTTTCTGTAATTAAATTCTTTATTTTGCCTCAGAAAACTGTTGATTTCAAAAGAATGAACTGACCTAGATGTATCCAGAAAGGAAAGCTATTTCAATAAAGTTTGCCACAAATATTTCGAAATTATTTTTGCATTCTTATCTTAATATAAAATGGTATCCATGGGAAAAACGAAATTAATTCAAAATTGCTTTTCAAATAAAACACTTTCTGAAGCAATTCTATGCATGGAATAATATGCTGTCAATAAGTAACATGTTCCACAAAAGCCATTTTGTTATGGTCCATTGCATTTATTATAACATTTTAACAGTTCTTTTGTCAAGCTAAAAATTCCAAACATCAGTTATGTAATGTTAGATTAATAAAACTATTAACAAAGTTTACCATATTTTTTACGTTATTCGATATAAATGGCTCTAAATGAGTTCCCATATTGTCAACAAACAGCAAATAACACGCTCCAAAGAAGCTATTTCTCGTATATTTGGTTTGTTACATTTATTACGATATTTCACGATTTTATGCTGCTAAACATCCCAAATACTGGATACATAAGCTTAAACTATTCGAATTTACAGAAACAAGAAAGATTTAATAGATACCAATTTAAAGTTTGTGCATTTAATATTGTTAAAACCATAATCACTGTAAACCATAAAGAGCTAAATGAATAGCTCAAGAACTTTCAATGAAGTATTACCTTTCTCTTATGATTTTAAACATAGTATCTTCTATAAATGAGATTCTATCTGTCAAGAAATGGCAAATAATATGCAACACAAAGGCAGTTTTATTATGCTTTGTTACATCTATTACATAAATTTTTAAAAAAAGTTTTATTTCCTTAAATACTTCAAACAACAAATATACCATGATCGATAAGTAAGGTTTACAGAAGCAAGACTGATTTTAATATTCCCATTTAAAAATCCGTGACTTTAATCTTATTAAAACCAGAATTGCTGCTGCGAAAGCCAGGTGCAATTTTTTCACATTTTTATGCTTCTTTCTTCAAACCCACTCCCCAAAATCATTCTTACCTCTTTCATTACATGACTTGACAGTTCGTGCTGAAGGTGACCCGTTCTTTTTGGCTAAAAATTTCGCACAGTCTTTATTATTATTATTTTTGTGACTAAGAAAACAGCAAAGTGGACGTCAAAAGAGTTTTAAAATTATCTTTTTGAGCCATCAGGAAATGTTTAGGAAGATGAACCTCAAAACTTGATGGATGGTCAGCTCAGCGCATATTGTTAATAATGTAACATTTCGAAGAAATGACGATCGCTGCAGGTTTAGAGTTCATTTCAAAATGAGAAGGAAGTTCATCTTTTGTACTACGGAACACGGTTGATGCTTCCAGAATGCTTAAGCCTTCAGGCAGGTTTTAGTCCACGGTTGCCTTTTCTTTTTTTCAACAGTGTCTGCTTTATGGACATGTTGATGCAACGCGCGCCTTTAAAGAAAACAGTTATAGAATGTTACAACCGAATCTATCTCATTCAGACTGAAGTGTATGAATCTTAAGATTCAATGTCAATCATATTAAGATTCGATCACATCGAAGATAGTATCCGAATGTAATCATTTGCTTCACAAAAGTCGTAGGGATGATAATAATAAAATTGTTAATTAATCTACATCAGTGGTGCCAAACTTAAATGCTATCACGGATCAGACAAACCAAGTCTAAGCTTATCTCGGCCTTAGAAAAAGCACTTCATTTTTTTTTTGTAGAAAGGTAGGTTTACTTCGAAAATACAGTATGAAAAAAAAGATCAACGGCATTTGTAAAATTACTGTTTTCTTCATGATTCCTGTCATCTATTCTCCGCTACCAACTTCCCTACTTCGAGATATAGTTTGTCCGCAGAGATTAATTGCTAAACTGGTCCAGTAATTCCGTATCTGATTGGAGACTTATTTCCTTTGATAAGTGAAAGTAATTTCTCGGCCCGATAAGTACTTCGAAACATGCAAATAATTTCATATGCCAATTTTCAAGTGTTTTCAAACGAGGCAGGCAGCTATTTCTAAAATGTCATCCTCGTCATCTGACCGAGGTTCAAAATTACGAGGTCCGTCCCAAAATAGCCCTCGTGTTGCTTTAAAACCAGACGTTTATATAACTAAACTAAACGCTAAAATAATTAATTATATTGATATTGAAAATTTAATTTGAATGAACATTTGACAAATATTCAAATATAAATGTTAAAGATTTTAACGAATTTTGAATCATTTCCTAAGCGAATTGCATTATCTCCTATATGCACAAATTATGGAAATAAATATATGTTTTAATGGTAACATTTGAAAATGTAGATCAATCACTATGACGCAGTCAAACTTATGATACAGAAAGAAATTAAATAAATTCGAGCATAATCGTATTTCTTTTTAAGTGGTTAAGCTCTAAACACAGAACTTCACTGCATGACTTTAACTAAAATGAAATCTATTAAATATTTAATAATTAACTGGAATGCCAATTCTTCAACTAAAAATTTCATAGGAATTAACTACCTTAATTTGAGTTTATAGTTAACACAAATTCCAATCTGCCATTTCTTAGTTATGAAATGTTTAATTAATCATCAATAATTTTGTTTCATTAATCAAAATAAAAAGATCCAAACAATTCTAAACTTTAACATTCACCTTATATCCATATAAAATCATTTCAAATTCAATTTTGACTTCATAACCTATTGAAACTTGATAATATTCAATTAATTAATTTATATGAATAATTTTATAAGTAAAATCTTAAATATAAATAAATTTCTAGTATCACCCGGAGCAACTCAGATCCTTTTTCTTTTCAAATAAAGAAATGTATAAATTCTTTCACCATAATTTGAGATTAATTGTAAAGATAAATACGAAAACAATTGTTTAAGAAAATATGCATTCGGCCTCTATAAAGAAAAATGGTTGTAGAATATAACATTCGAAATACAAAATTAATGAAGCGATAAAAAAGCAAAATGAATGATTCATTTTATTCAAAACAGAAGTCTAACAAAGGCAGGTGAAAAGACCAAGAACAGTTCGTAAAGCTTATTTCAAACAACGTTCTAACAAGATACCAGGAAATGCTTCCATAACTCTGCGTGTAATTTTTCAACGAACTGCTCCAAATAATGATAAGAAAATGCCCATAAGTTTATAGATAAGAATCATTTAAACTTCGCCACTTTATCTTCGTTGACCTGTGAGGAATACTGACTTGATTAAAGATGGAGTTAAATTATTTGTGAATCAAAACTGGTTTTAAAAAAGCATTCGAGCAAAAAATCCCTACTATTAACTTAACAAAACAATTTGTGAGTGGAATATTTATATTCTTGTTCTTTTTTAAGTTTTATTAAAAAGAAACTTAGGAAAAAGGAAGGCTTAGAACCCGGAATTTAGGTAATAATCCTGTATTGCTTATGACCCTAACATAATTGCAAATCAAAAATCATTTTTTAAAAAGCGTGTTGCAAAAAACAAAAAGATATCTCAGTTTTATTTAACGAAATATCTTGTGATTTGAATACTGATAATTACTATTTTTGTTCTCTTCCAAAAAATTCCCGGAATTTAACTATTAAGAGTATATTAATAAATGCCTTAATATAAACCATCGTTAAACCATACGGCTAGAACTATCTCTTGGTTATTGCCGGATGATAAGCCTTTCAAAACATTTTAGAAAGCGTAAACATAATTATGTTATTAAATTTTCTTTTTTATTGAAGTAAAAAGTGTACGTATCTTAAAAATTGTTGCTCTTATTTGCGCTATTAGCTACTAAAAGCAAACTGGCTCATAGTAAATAATGAACTTCATGCATAATATAATATTTTATCAAATGTCAGCAAGGAGAAAAATATATTCTTCACAAATAAAAATTATTAATGATATAAAGAACTAAGATGTAATAAACACCTTGATTAACGTTTCATTAAATTTTTCATTTCGTTATTTTATTTTTATTTTCAAATATTCTTTTCTTCACATACGATATAAAAGTAAATGTTCATCTCTTACTATTTTAGAAAGTTAATCTTCTTAAATTCTTGTGTCGATACAATTTTTTTCTGATTAATAAAATATTCTTCGAAAATACAATTATCTGACACACGAAGAAATATAATTCAAAACTTAATTATGTAATAATGAATCTAGATTCACAAGCTATATATTGTCATTAAAAACAAATTACTTTTGTTGCATTAAGAACAATGTATTAAGAAAAGCTTAAACTTGATTTGGAAATTCACTTTTTCAAATAAAATCAATTCTTTCTTATGGCTTTCTCAATAATGGTATTAAAAAAAGAAATGCTCGTAATAAGAGATTATTAGTGACTATAAAATAAACTGTTCACAATTTATTAACATGAAAATAGTAATTTCGTAAACTAATATCTGTTGCATTGTATAAAATATACACTAATAAGGAAGTTTAAAGTCATTTCAGAATGTAATTGAAAAGCTTTCATATTTCAAAGTTCCTCGTGAAAAGAAACATGATTTAATACAGGGTGTCCATAAAATTCGTGTGCAATTTCAAATAGCAGAAAACTTGTAAACATATACAACAAAAAGAATTCGCTAAAAGGATTAAAAAGCTTTTGGTATATCTAACTTCTGTCTTTAGAAATTTAAAATCCGCTCATTTTTTAGGTTAACCCATTTTTCTGTTAACCCATGGCTTCTCTGAAATACAAAGTAGATTTTGTTTGGTTGCCTACACTAAAATCTACCGCTGGCGTTCAAAGAATGTTTAGAACTCGGTACAAGACAGAAGCACCATGCAGGAAATTCCATATCCAATTCTATATGGTAGCCAACCAAAGAACAAAAATCACATTCTCTTCCAGTGAAGCTATGGATCAACAGAGATTCTGAATAATTATAAATAATAAATAATTTTTAAGTTGAGATATAATGAAAATGAATTGATAAAATGAAATCTCTAAAGACAAAAATAATATATTGATACATGAAGTTTTCTAATGCTTTTTTCGAATTATTTCTATCACAAAAAAATTACAAAGTTACAACTATTTTAAACTTTACACTAATTCCATGGGCCCCCTTTTAATGCATTCAGGAATTACTCATCGTATACGAGTATATCATTAAAAAAGGAGAAACTGATTAACATTTCAGTGATGCATTATATACATCAGTTATCATAAAAGTATTTCGTTTCATTTATGCCCATAAACATAAATTTATGTTAAGATTTATACTTCATCTCATTCTAATTTTTTTAACTTTTTCTGATGCGAGAATTTTAATCATTCCATATTAATTTTTTAAAAATGTTGGAAATAGTCAGGTCTGCTTCGTAGTGCAATTGAAAAGCATGTCTGATATCTCCACTATATAGGGAAATATGAACTACGGTTCTTTTTTTCGCGTCCAAAGGCTTGGTCTCGTTACAATAGCACATATCCCAGCAAATAAGCATTACAACACACACTGTAAAAAATATCCGTTTTTTTCCCGGACTTTTTCCGTATATTTGACGGTTTAAAGCTGTTTTGTTAACAAAACGGTTTTTCACCGTTTTCCGCTGCAGCCATAAACGGTTTAAAACCGTCAGTTCAAATTCTATTTTTCGTCATACGGTATTGCTTTCCGTGCGATATCTTTCCCTTTTCTTAAATGCAATTTTATGCATTCATTTCATGTTTTTAATAGGGTTCCATCTCCGCTGTTGTTTACACATGCTACAGTAACCTGTTGTCACTAATGAAAGCTAACCTTAAAACACGTGTTCTGGCAATAGTTGATTTTTACGCTACTAGGTGGCGCCACTAGAGCTATAGTGACTTTAAAACTCAAATAGATTATTTTTACGTCCTTTTATGAAGTCTCCGGTGGTCTAGTGGTTACAGCGACTGCCTTTTATTTCTAAGAACGCGGTTTCGATCCCCGGCTCAGAAGAGTTAGAAGTTTTGTCACCATCTTGCATCGAAATCGTCCAAGTAAGTTCAATTAAAAATTATATTAATTAAACTAATTGAAACTAATAATTAAGCCTTGATTAATTAATATTCCTAATTGATAATACACATCAGCACATTTCAACTCAACTCGAACAGAAGGAGAAAAACAACTCAACTCAGTCGATGACGTCACTTACTTCGATGACTTAATTTTTACGGAGAAAACTTGATTTCATACGGTAAAAAACCGTTGTGACTACGGATTTACTTCCTAACTTTTACGGGAAAAACTTGTTCCTGTATGGTAAAAAAACCGTTGTGCCTACGGATTTACTTCGTAACTTTTACGGTTTTGTACAACCAACCCAGCTGCCAGTTTAAAACCGTAAATTTTACGGGATTTTTTTTACAGTGCAGTGATGATGTGAAAGACCTACATGAAACGAAACACCATTTCTTACGAACTTCAAACTCTAACAATATCTTTGAAAGATCAGTCCCTTTTTTTGCTATCGAAACAACATAAAATATTGCACACAAAACGAATGATTTTATCATTTTTTAACAAGAAATACCTATAGTTTGAGAAAATTATAATAAATGGATTGTCAATGATCATTATTCGGTCTTGAGAGAGAGAAGGAGTATGGAAAAGAGGGAAGTGTAATAGACAGAAAACTTATGAAATATAGTTCTGTTTAATTATTATTATTATGAAATATAGTTCTGTGGCGAGTACAGGGACGATGGGGGGGGGGTTACTTTTTGCTGGAAAAATTAAATTTTTATTTCATTTTAGCTACCTAAAACTAAGTATTATTAAAAAGCAATAGTATCCGGGATAGTTAGCTGATCTTCGAGCTATTTTTTTAAATTTTTGTTGCGTATCCCTTTACTCCCGAGTACTTTTAGATGTCTATAAATTTTTGGCCCCTCCCCTACTTTTTCGACTCAATCGCCGCCACTGTAATTAGATAAATGTCCCGATTTGAAACACGTGGGCTGCTTGAGATTGGACGCCGTCCTTTTGACAACGAGACCGACATCTGAGGCGGCATACCAGTCTTCGAAGTTCTACTCCACACAAATGAAAGGACGTTTTACTCCGATGAATTAACTTACATCAGACTATGACCCCAAAGGATCTTCGGTAGAACCAGATTTCGAACAGGTGAACCATTCCGACACTGAGACTTTGTCACCACACCACAGCGTTTACTCAAACGATGAACAGTTTGTTAGGCATGATTCGCTGTCCTTTATAGTTAAGTCTCATTATTAGAAACGTAAAACTCATTTCCAAATTTAAATTTTCACCAGCCACGCTTAGAAGTAGTCAGCCGACCCATCTCTATCCTGTGAATGGAGTCACGTGCCGAATGGTTTCAGTAAGAAGTACAAATTTACTTGAAATTTAAAATTTGTAAGCGTATTGTGTCGGGAAATTGAACGGATAAAGTATTGTAATCTTCAAAAAAAACCTGTCAGATTCTGATTGAGCTTCACTGTTTGGACCTCATCATTTCCGGATTTTTTTTTTGAAACAGTGCCTTAGTGAAAAAGAATACGATGACAAAAACGCAACGAGCTAGACAGGTGAAATTTGGAGTGTCATCCTTGGACCATAATGGCTAATCTTTATAAAATTTTGGACTAGAGCAGTCAACAGGAAGAAGTCACACATTCAATTTTCTTCACTGTAGTATGAACAAAAAATAAAATAATCTTATTTACAAACAACATTTCAGTCTGAGAATTGTCATTCGTGTTAAAGGAAAAGGTATTCATTTATGTATAAATTAAATTGGCTATAATTAAAAACAAATTTGTAAAAATGTGTGAAAACCAGATGAAAAATAGCATGGCAATCAAATTGGCATTACTGAATATATGTTTTTATAAATTTTAAGGATTACAGTTTTTTTTTTCCCTTATTAATGATTTTCGAATTTATCACTGGTAAGCATCAAAATGAGGAAATCAATGAACAGGAATTAAATATGGGTCGAAAAAGCAATTTTGTATAAGTTTAGAGGAATTTTATGAATCCAAGTCGTAAACGTTTGGTTGCATAACACGTAGTCGAATCATTTTTGATCTCTCATTATAAATGATATACTTATGATGAGAAGGTCGGGAACAGAATACTCCTGATCTTTGTCTTATGGATTTTAATATGGTAAAATGTTTCTCAAACTTTAGAATTTGTTCTATGATTTTAGTCC
Organism: Araneus ventricosus; assembly: GCA_013235015.1. Lineage (NCBI taxonomy): Eukaryota > Metazoa > Arthropoda > Arachnida > Araneae > Araneidae > Araneus > Araneus ventricosus. The sequence goes on from BGPR01001451.1 coordinate 24,611, forward strand.
TATTCGTTCAACCCGAAATCCGAGCTCGCATTTTTAACGAGCGACATTTTTTACAACACAAAATAGCATTTTAACAATATTTTAAATATAACAACATTTTAGTAAGTGTTCAGTTTACTATCATATAGGGCTAAATCTGTAATACATTTTATTGCAGATATAATATAGTAATATACACTTTTCCAGTGTTACGAAATTGGTTTGCAGTCCAAATTAAAATAAATGTAAAATCTTTGATAAGTTATAATATTGGAGAGAAATATTTTATTCTAGTTTTCACCAGTTAAAGAGAATTATTTTAATTGAGTTTTCTGCTTATTTGGTCATGGGAACTTAAATAAAAACTGGCATTTTTTATTAGTGTTATATTTCCTGATACCAAATTTAAAAAATTAAAATTGAGAATATTTTTTAAATTAATTATAAGTGATGCATTTACTGTTAAAAATTATCGAATGTTTGTATATCATTTTTAATTCAAATAATATTTTTAATAATTCTCAAAAATATTTATAGCAATATTATTTAATTCAATTTAAGATTTTTCGCAAGGTATGGTCAGAACTAATAAGTAATGATTTTAGTATATTTCAGAAAAGATGTAAAGTTAAACGTTTGGAAAAATTTATCGCTTATTTTTTATGTAATTTTTTATCCAGAATTTTTTTTTAAAAAATGTCTCATTCAGGTTAATAAAGATGCCATTCAAATTATCTGATATTTCATAACGTAATTTTTTTAAGAAAGAAAAGTGAGTTAAAAGGGATACTATACTTTATAACCTGATGAAAAATGAGTAAACCTTTCAAATGAAAAATGAGTAAACAATTTGGAAAAACTAATCAAAATATGAGCTGACAATGTGGTGGCTCCAGGCCCTGCTGCTTGCAATGCAATGATGAAGATGATGCAGTTGCTGATAAAACTTTTGTATATAAAATTTGATTGTGCAACATTTTTTTACTACTACTATTATTATTATTATTAATAATAATAAAAATCCATCTGGGAGGGAACCCACCAGATAAGGTTTAAGGTTATACCTTTATACCTTTTTATTATATCTCTGGGCGTAAAAAAAATTACAGATTGGAAGGAAAAAAAATTAAAAAAACAATTAACACACAAAGTATACAGAAAAAGTCTGCAATTAATGTATTAATCACTGCTCCCACTCAATCGCATAGCGGGGGGGGTTGCTGTTGTTGTTGTTTTACAACAGCAAACCTAACTACATTAAGCAAATTCTAAACTAATGCGCTTTCTACTAATCAGCGCCTTCATAGAATCCATATCTTCACATCTAATTGTGAAATATGTATCCACATCACACATTTTTTTTCATTGTCCAAGATTCCATGTTCCAAGACTTCAGCTTTTAACAAAAAAATTTTTGATTTGAACCCTTCTATTCCCGATGCCTCTCTCCAAAGCCTGTTAAATTTGAGCAAGAATGCGAAGGTCAAGCTGAAAACACTTGAAAATTTCTTCCTGATCTACAACCGCTTTTAGTTTAAATACTCCACATCATTTTCTTTGTCTAAGGTTGGTTTTTTATCTCTTTTTTATCTTTGTTTTCCCTGCTACTTAAAAAAAACGCATTTTTTTCGAATTTTTGCTTGTAAAATTGCTTTATTTCTTTTACTCCTTGTTGTAGCAATTGTAACGATGCCAAACTTGTGCTTGTAGCGAATGTTACAACTCTGTGCAAATAAAATAATAACAGTATAGAACTCGTATACTTCAATGCACGGATGAAAACGCTGCTATGCAATCCACCAATAAGAATTAGTAGTAGTAATGTTGAACAATCAAGATTAATATACAGAAGATTTACCAGTCATTGCATCATCATTCATCATCATCGCATAGCGAAGAGTAGGGGCCTGGAGCTACCGCAACATGTTTGAAGTTTACCTTCATATAAATATTTTCATTATAAACAGGGAAACATCGTTTTACCAGTGAGGCCAATCAACCTTAAAGATCACTTCAGTCAAATCATTAGAGAAGCTTTTATCAAGATATGACTGCATCAATAGCATTTTCCCCTTTAGCCAATCTTCGCAACAGTTTATGTTTATTGCTGTTATTATGGGCAGGATGGTGAATATTGAGTAAAGTAAAAAAAGCGGGAAGTAGGTCTCTCGAACGAAAAACCCAAAGAACAGTTCCGCTCCATAAATCTCAGAAAAATGCTTAATTTTATCAGTCATTCATTCTTCAGCTGAAGGGGTGGAGAAGGCGAAGAACTACTCAACGCCGGTGGGGAAAGACACTACGCGTAAGATAATGTGCCAAGATGCAGAAGGTATAAAAAATGTTATCAGTATTTCATCATCTGATGTAAATGAATACGCTTAAAATTAATTGAAATCCAGTAGTAGACAAATGCCGGTTCCATTACATAAGATTTTCTGTTTGTTTTCTTATAATTGCGTTCTCTGGTGAATAAGTTGAAGTTAATTACATGTGCATTCTGATTTACTTTTTCGTAATGTTATACTGACTAAGCATTTAAGCTGCGTCAATAATTAATTCTAGTAATTAATTCATTGCTGAAAACTATTTAAGCATAAAACATTAACAGCTCTATGCAAACAGAGAAAAAAAATTATATACCCCATTTTGATTGCATGCTTAGCTAAAAAAAAAGTATTTTATTAAATAAATAGCAATTTAAAAATTTAAATAAATAATGATGTATGATATAAGATGTGACATCAGTATTCAATGCACTGCCAAATACTTGATCACCATACAGATGTAATGAAGAGCTTATGGTTTATTAATGAGCAATTATTTTTCATACCTTCTCATCTAAAAGGTTCAGACAACACAGACTCTTGACTATCCGATCTAGGTAAGAAAGTAATTCTCTGTAATAATATGAGGAATAATTTTTGTGAGAGTTAAGTCTCCGTTTTACGTTATTGTTTCATTTATTTAAAAATGTATTTATTCATACTGTGCAGGGTAAAGGAATTTGATTTCTATAATTAAATTAGACATTAGAAAATTTATTATAAAATGTGTACAATATTTTTATTCTTAGATTTGTTTTTTCTCTCGTAAATTTTTAAAACGTACAGTACAGTACATGACAAACCTTTACAAAGTACTAACCTGCATATGAATAAGGACGAAATTTGATATAAAAAGGCCGTTTTTTAATGGTATGCTTGAGGTTAGAAGCGAGCATTTATAGGACTCCCGCCTATTCGGGGTTCTTTTATTATCCGGCCTGCCCTTCTGCTTTATTAAGCCCGGTAGTTAGGAGTCTACTATATATGGAAAAGTTACAGTAATTCTCCCATGTTCTAAGAACGACCTCTATTATGCAAAGATAGAGGTAAACACATTTACTATCGAATATTTATATTCGTCAGATAAATGGTATTACGTTTAGTATTTTGATATTAAAAATGCATTTTTTTAAGTTTAAATTTTAGTTATGTTCATTCCTCACTTCAAAAGTTTTTTGAAAAGCATAATTCAACCTATAGAAAATTATTTTAATTAAATTAGATATTTCCAAGAACTTGTTGAATGTTTCGCGTTTTGGATTTACAGATTTTTTGATACATGAACGATAAAAACAATTCCATGTTTATAATAGAGAATGACAAATAACCTGAAACATGACACTGTTTGAGGTTACATAAACACACAACATATTTTGTTTCTGAGTAAATTCAAATGCATTTTTCTATGGAAAATTGTTTGTGGAATTTTCCATAGAATAATGCATCAGAAATTGAAATATAATTCATAATGAATTACGTTTATGAAAGTCTATGAAAATATACTTCTGTTAAACTTCAGAAATTATAAACATTGAAACGATTGATAAATCATAAAAATTATGAATAGACAATTCTTCCGAATTTGAACAAAGGCGTTTCAACTATTTATTTATTTATTTTTCCTTATTCTGAACTTTGAGGATCAATTAAATAAGATTATAAATTCATCGAGTCAACGTAATATTTTAAACCATTGGCGTCAACCTCATAATTTGGGTGTCCTCCTCTGCCAAGAAGAGGAGGCGCCTAAGCTAACACTCTCCTCTCCAAACTCCCACACCAACGAAATGTTACTAATGTGACACTTTACTGCAACGCGACAGTCCCACGTAAACCATGGTATTTAAATTATACACTCAAACCGCATTCATGAGGTCGATGTACTATCAGCTGCTTCCAGTTATACTAAATAAGTTTAACCGTGTCGTCATTTGTGTAATTAATGTGAATTATGTAATTATTTATCACTATGAATCTTTATAGCTGCTGTTATGTCAATCACTCCGCTTTGTCTTGGGCATATGATTCAGGTTCTTTTAGAAACTACAATTGTTTCGATTCTCTTAATAGAATAATTTGCATGTTTCTGTTTGCAAGGAAATGTACTAAAGGCCTAGGCAAAGAACATCCGAAAAAATATAAAAAGGGAATTATATTTAGCTTATTAAGTGGTCTATGCTTAAATAATATCCTTAGTAAAATAAATAATTGTTGAGGTTCCGAGTTGTTAGACTTTTTAACTTTAACACCATTGAATGCCCCTTCACCTACAATCATTAAGAGACCAAACAGTGGGGTTGGACAATCGTGGGAGTAAAAAGTAATCTTGCACGTTTGAAAAAACTTTAGAATAAAAAATAATTCTTCAACAGAAGGAAAAACGCGAAAAAAATACATGGCCGAATTGGGGCTTTGCACAAAAATGTACAGAGCCAAGTTGTAAGACTACGCCTTGAATCTTATTCTAAATTTCATTAAAAATGAATATTTACTAACAAAAAATAACCTACAGTTTTGAAATAAAAATATGCCCTAATGTAATATGACTTATTAAATGCCTACAATTTTATTCTTAATTAAATACGCCCACAATGACTAGTTTTTAATATATTTAACTTATATTTTACGATAGAAATGGTCGTTCTAGAAAATTCCTACAGTTGAAAATTTGATGATCTGACGTTTGCTTTGCAATAGAGAATTCGGACACAGTTATGCAAATAGGAACCTCAGCTCCAGTGTCCACATTTTGAGATACAACTGTATTCGTCAAACACTACAAAAAAAACCTCAAATGCTACATTCATCCGAAGTTAAATATTACATAACAAGCATCCTGTTGCATAACTTGTGAAGCTAATTCAGTTTCGATTTACAAAGTACTCACTCTTAGATCCAATTTAAAATAGTGAACCCAAAATCCTTAAAATGGTAGTTGGTTCTTAATTGCATAACCGCTCCCATTTGATCTTGAACTCTAACATTTTAGTCGTTAACTTTAATTTTAATTCATTAGTTATCAGGCAGCATTTAGCCATTTTTATTTATTTATTTTTTATATCAATGGGTTACATTTTATCAATGTTCACATAACCCTCCCTACCCAGCTGTAAACAATAAATACGTTCCCAATAACCTCTAACACAACGTTCCCCATTGAAAACATATCTTAAAGAAGATGTTCAGTAGCTTAGAGCGTAATAAGGTTCCTAGAAACATTGTAGACTTACAGATTCCTCGTTTGATAAATTAATTGGCGAGTTCGCCTTTGGCCGCACAAGTGAAGAGATGAGCCGTTCTCTGCGACCTCCAGAACATTCTAGCCACCCACCGCTAAATTAGATGCACTTCTGGGTCATAGGCACCTGAAATTAAGGTACCACGCGGTGCTTTGAACTTGAGTGTGCATCGCTTCACGGAAGTGTTCCAAGAATTCTCTAATTATGGACAAGCCCTTCGCTTTGTCTGGAAGTGTACGCTTTAAAAAGCGGAACTGAAGGAAGTTATTCGATTTGAGTGGCATTGTTAAGGAAGATTCATCAAATAATTATTATTATTATTTGCTTGTTATATCGTAGATTAAAACCACGCCTGTACAATTTTTTTTATTATAGGAAATTGCACTTTTAATCATTCTGAAACTGAAGAAGATAAATTTATAGAACAATACACAATACTTATTACTAGTGCATCCCTACAATGGTAATTATAATTCATGTCCATTTATATTTAAGTTTCATCAGTTTTAAAGATAGCCGGTTCTTCCGTTATACAATAGCAACTAGTTTAAGAAAATGATGCCTAAATCCGTTTGGTAATTTAAAAAGAAATTTCTATTAGCGTTTCAAGGAAAAGGAGTTGAATTTATATTTAAGTTATATCGATATTGGTTCTATGCGAGTTTCAAATTTTATGAAATCTAACATACCTAATTTTTCGGTTGCAAAATTAAAATAGATGAGAAAAATCTTCTGAAAATCAACGGAGTTCTAGTCTCTCACAAAATTACATATTTTGTTTTCATTACTTGCTGTAACAAAATTTTAGATAAATATTAAAATTATTTATACTGTTAGAAATTGCTCATCTGCTGAATGAATCGGAAGTTAAAATTACACAATAATTGATATAACCGATTCCTGTTAATTGTTTTACAAGCAGCGTGTTATTAAAATTTGATGAAGAGGTTTACTTGAAAATTTCTCAATTAATTTCATTCAGAAACTTTTTAAGCTCTTAATTTTATAGTTATTTCATTTTTAACTACAACAGTAACTTCACCTTTCATCCATACTAAGAGCACAGAAAATCTAATTGATTTCACAATTTTAAACTGTATATGCAGTTATAATGTGATAAACCTTGTTTCTGTAGTACTCAGGAACTTTTCTCTCTTTTCGCATTTTCTTTCTTTCTTGTTTACATTTTCTTACATATTTTACTCTTTCTTAAAATAAACACTCATCAATTTAATTATGAGGTAAGATACGCAAGTTTGTAACGAATTTTACTTAATATTCATCAAAAGATTGCATTCAGGTTAATTTAAAATCTTTTATAACATATCATACTACTTTTTCGTCACTGTATTTTATCACTATTCAGTCTATCATTGGTTCTTACATGAATGCAAATTGAAAATAAAATTTCCAAATTATATCAACAAAAGTTTTGATTTTTTTAATATTTCTAAATTATTTCGTTCGAAAAGTATCAAAAGTGTGAAAAGCAACCCTTGACAACAAAAATTGAAATTAACATATATCTTTCGCAAGCAACTAATACCACTGTTATAAAAATATATATAAAACAGGAGTACTTTTCCTGTGAAACGAAAGAAACATAGACTAAACACATTTGTAAAGAGAGCATATTCAAAAAATCCCTATCGATTGAAATGTTTAAAAGAAAAGTTCTGAATAAAAACATCAATGTTCTAAAAATGAAATATTCGGAATAATATATTGAAATAAAATATCAAACTACTACTACTAAGATGAGATAATTTGAAAGATATTTAAATGATATGTAAACTTATTGCAAAAAAAAGTATCAACAAAAGTATAAGACAGTTGAAAACATCTTAGAATGTTTTCCAATGTCTTATAAATGATTGAGAAAAAACTCTTACCATGGCATAATGACAGATGACGATGCTTCCTGATCGAAGATCACTGAAACCACTGCAACTTCTCATGGCCATTTTTGAAATGTAGTGTATTATTGTTCTTAAGGTTTCACAGTAGAAGGCACATAAATGGGTGGCAAATAGTCCATAGTCCAGATCATATTTTTTTTTTTAAATCGAATTCTTATGCAAAGTATTGTTGCCGCCGGTCACATTGGTACTCAAAATAATGGCACTAGTTTAATTTCAATCAGTACCTAAAAAATTCTTTTTTCCAAAATATCAGACGATTTTTTTTGTACTGAAAATTTCGGAAATTATGCATTTATAAGAATAATTCAAAAACCTTCTTTCCTATAAAATAACAGACGATTTTTAAGAACTCAAAGCTTTGAAAATAATACACTTAAGCTAATGACTCACTATGTTGACAAGTATTTTTATTCGACTTGTTGCTTTCCAATTCTTAGAGCAATGGCTCCAGTATCACATCACATAATTCCAAGAAAAACACGAAGACAAATAGTTGAAAATACTTCGTCAAAAATTCTACGAAAACATCAAAGTTCAACTATCACTGTTTAATGTAAACAAAATTTTCAATTTTAATAAATTATTATTATGCACAGTGGCAATCGATTCTTTTTTCTAAGATCAGCAATTCCATAAACTCCCAGCTCATCACTGATAAGTAATTAAACAGGAATTAATATTCCAGATTAAATTTAGTTAAGGAGGCTTTTGCGTACCGCAACAGGTAGTCAACTGATCCATCATCTCAAGCGAAGATAAGTCGAGTGTGCTATGTTTCCGGATTCGTCAGACATGTGGCCGAGCAAGGTAAGTGGTTCACGAAGCCAAACTCTACGCTTCAATGAAGAACAAATCGCGCCAAACTGCGGTCAGCCGTTCGCAGATCTCGCCAAACGTCTTCTAAGAAAATGTGCTTTTGAATGGTACGAAATTAATGAGGAGCCAAGCTTCACTGGTTAAGTTGCATAGAGAATACATGAGAGCTACATTTTATTTTATTTTTGTTCAGCTGTTCTCTGCATTATTGTCACAACTTTGAGTCCATCTTTCCATAATATTTTCAATCCTTTTCCAATGCTTTTTGAAAAGTGTGCCTTTTCCAATGAATTTTGGAATTCTAACTAATTATAATAGAACCTCGGGAATCCGAACCCTTGGAATCCGAAAATTCGGATAATCCAAACATGTTTTTTTTTTTAATTTTCTGAAATTTTTTTACTGAAAAATCAAATAAAAACAACAATCACGAATCAGAAACAAAGCTAATGTTTATTCTTAACTTAAAAGAAGCATTCGAATTGGTTTTTAAGAAAGAATACAGCACCTTAATTAGTAGAAACAAACTCATACTATTTGTTTTAAACGTATTAACCAGTTTTTAAGGATAACAGAATGATGTTTTTACTAACAAAATAATTTTTTTTCTTATTTTGCATTTAATAATTCTTTTCCTTTTTTTTTTCTTCTTCTTTTCTATCCAGTTTTCATACATCAGTCTTTTTCCTATTTCTTGCCACCCGCAAGAGAGCACGCCTCTTTGATTGAAAATCGCCGTATTATGTATTTCAGCGTTGGATGTTGCTATACTTAAGTCAGTCTTATTTAATGAACAGGAAATACAGTGCACAGCCATTGAACTGCGTGATTAATATATGCTACCATTGAATTGCATTTTAGTATATATACTCCACTTAAAGTCTATGAAAATGAAAATAATTAATAACTTATTAGGTTCTAATTTTTTTCTTTGAAATATTTTTGTCTCTACCTTAATAACACAAGATGATCTATAATATTATTACATCTTCACGATATTGTACGGCATTCAGAAAATCGAATAACGTCGTGGGGATATCGTACAATATCTTGTGCCAATTGGGTAAGAAACACGACATTAATGTGTTCTAGATGGAATTCTAGATAAATGCATTCTAGAATTTTATAACCAATTATAACGCGACAAACTAATTTTAATTTCAAATAGCCGGCTTCAGCGACCAGTTGTTGGCCTGTAATATTAATAGCCTGTGGCAATGCTTGCAGCCTGGCAAAATGAATTGGCGAATTAGCGGTTGTAGTGGCTGAGGGACTCTGACGAAATTCTCTTTTGCAATATATCTCGAAAATGGAGGGTGGCAGGCGACTATTGATAACATATCTAGAGGTCATAAGTTGTCATATTAAATAAAAGTGTCGAAAGCGATCCAGTGGTTAAAGCTGGGGGACTGTCTAAAGGGGTTTTTTACATAGAGGATGTACCGTGAAATAGGGTTTTCTTCGATTTCTCTCGAAAATAGAGGGTGGTAAGGGTAGGCGACTCTTGATGACATAACTAGGGATCATAAGCTTTCATATGACATAAAAGTTGTCGAAATTGGTCCTGAGGGACTGACCCTTTGGTTTTGCCAATTATTTTAAGTATATATATATAAGAACAGACTTTAAAAAGGTGAAAGGCAGTCCATTGTCATCAAGGAAGAGACGATATTTGTTTAAATCTTCTTTTATTTAGGCATCAGGCGTTATTTCTTCATAGGTAAAGTATTTAATTTTTACGTAGCTCCATGACCAGAATTCAGAAGTTTACGCCCGCGCGGCGCGTTGTTGTTGAATGCTTACATGCTGGCGTGAAAAAAGCAGAAATGAATGCGCAGAACGCTTAAGTACCCAGAAGAGGGAATTTCCCCTTTAGAACCTCGTGATTTGAAAAGAAAGTTGTAGTTCGTTAAAAATGATGAAAGTAGAAGTACTTAAAATGAGGTGTCGTTAAGATTATTTAGGAAAGTTAAAAAATTAAAATATCACATATATACCTTTGCCAAATCTCATTGTTTGAATATCGAAAGATAAAAATGAATAGAAAATAATCTCTTTGACGCCCTATTCTGTTCTGTAACTAGTACGTCAACGTTTAAGTAGTTTGCCGGACACAAAATTACAAACTATAAACAGAGCACTCATCAGTTAACCCAGAAAAAGAACTAAGACTATTTTCCATAGGTGATATTTGATAAGAATTTATTCAAGGAGCTCTTAAATTGAATATAACAAATCTTTGGAGCAATTGAAATTATCAGATATGTTATGCCCTCCATTTCAGCCCATTAAAAAATGCGGTACACATTTCTGCATAACCATGAATGTAACGCCGTCTTCAGATCTGTGCTAATTCTCATAAATTAGTAGGTGGCATGTTTCCGACCTCGCATCGTCTGCTTCCAGCGAACCGTGTAATATCTTGTCATCAGCAGATGACGAATGCCAAAATTAAACGACGTGTAACAATATTGATGAGCACCAAATCATACAATCATCTCAAAATAGTTAAATGATTGTGCGGTCGTTTAGTTTTTAAGGACGCAAAAACCAGGTTCGGTTATGCAACATCAAAGAAACAGAACAAGGTTAGTCGATATTTTGCATACAAACCACATTAAAAGAATATTTTGGTATCATATTATGATAATTTCTAATATTAAAATCTGAAAATAGCACATTTAAAAATATAACATGATAAAATCCACTTCAAGAAAAAAAAAATGCGGCACGTCTAAGAACAAAACTATTACCTAGTGATTTATTATCCAAGAGGACGATAGTCAAGAAGCTGTCAAATAATTAGTAATTTAGCTCATAAAAAATTAGTCTTGTCATCGGCAGATGACGAATGACAAAATTAAACGACTTGTAAGAACATTGATGAGCACCAAATTATACAATCACCTCAAAATAGTTAGATGGTTGTGCGGTCGTTTAGTTTTTAAGGACGCAAAAACCAGGTTCGGTTATGCAACATCAAAGAAACAGAACAAGGTTAGTCGATATTTTGCATACAAACTACATTAAAGGAATATTTTGGTATCATATTATGATAATTCTAATATTAAAATCCGAAAATAGTACCTTTAAAAACATAGCATGATAAAATCTACTTAAAGATAAAATGTGGTACACTTAAAACCAAAACCGCTACTTAGTGATTTATTATCCAAGAGAACAAATATCAAGAAGATGTCAAATAATTATCATTCTTGCTCATTAAGAAATTATCCAATTCAAGTCCGATGTATTTAAATGCATTCTACATATTAAAAGATTTTATAGGCTTCGGGTTCATTATAGCAAACTGTAATAAACTGAAATAACTCCAATCCATTGCTTAAAAATTTCATTTGCTATTTCTGAAAATCCTTATTTTGCAATTCGCTGCGTCCAATTACGATTTATTTACCAGTTCTTACCTGACCAAATAAATATTTTGTTAGAAAATGACGATTCAACCAAATGATGAATCAATTGAACGGACTGCCTAAAATCAATCACTTATATGTGAAAACTCAACTATGCTTCGAAAAATAATTTAGATCACTCCATTTTCATGTTTCGTGACTTAAGATGTGTTAAACAAAATATAACCAGTTGAAATATTAAAACTTAGCTGTCTTTGTTCAACGCAAATAAAAAGTCAAATTTTTTCTCTCGTTCTCTAATTTCTGCACTCTTGTTCCTAATAATATTATTTTTCTTCAAAACTTTTGGGATTAATTCTTATTTCTTCTGTTCAATGTTCATAAAATGTTCAACAGTTTTGTGTTTTTTATTTCTGAATAATATAAATTTTCATTTTCAAAATTTTAACCATTTTCATTAATCACGTTATTTCTTTTGTTCATGTCAACTAGCATCTGAATATTTCATAACAACAAATCAACCTGAGCTTCATCTCTCTGCCATCTGTATGCGAGAAAAACATACATTCGAGGCCTTATATGGCCAATGGCTTTATTTTATTTTATTTTATTTTCTTAAAAAAAGATGGGCTGTAAATATTCCAAAAAGCTATTCGGTAACTTGATAAACTTGAATTGTTCTAGCAGACTTAAGATCATTGTTTAAGAAGGAAGCAAAGGTCTTAGAGGATAGGGTGAAAGGTTAAAGCTACCCTGCTGTCAAGCATATCCTGACCAAAAGCAACTTGTTTTTAGTAAATACTAGCAGTACGCGCACGGCATTGCCAGTGGAATAAGGACTTCAACAAAATGAAAAAAAAAATCAAGCCCACAATGACATGAAAAAGTTCTGAAAACAAAACAAAAGATATACATTATTGATTTTCCCGCTTATTTTTCTTCGCGATAATGCCATTTTAACTGCAGAAGAACAATACAGAGTACGTTAATTCGAAACAATATTAAAAAATTGAATGAAAATGATTATTATACAGCAAGCAAAATATGCGAGACATAACCACGTTAAGACACTTCCGAAAATAATAATCGAAGTCATTCAGTTGAAGGTTATGACGTATCCTGCGCTCTGCACCGTCAGTCAATCGTTAAAGGTTCCGGAGAAAATTCCGCGGGAGAGTGCTCGCTAGAGAAAAATATCTTTCAACTGACCAGGAAGAAATTAATTTTTAAAAAACAGAAAAAGATATTTTAACCGTTCTTGTTTTAAATCCGACAGAACAGTTCTAGTTAAAAGCTGAAAAAAATGGAAAATAATAGTGTTATTAGAACGTCGGAAGCAGAAAATTTAAAAACAAAAATAAAATTTAGATGACAAAACTGACTATTTTTAAAAAATTTCTCAAAATTCAGTAAATTACGTTTGAAGCTCAAAACAAACTTAATTAGAACGAAAATTGTTTGTTCTATCCTATGGTGCATTGATTGTTTTTCAACGATCATTAGAAAAGATAATACAGTCGTAAACGTGCCAAAAATTACCCAAAACAACACAAAACATTAAATAAAAACTTTTGTAGATTGAATTTTAAATTTCTGGCTTCGAGGTGCATTGAGTCACCTTTACGACTACCTGTGTTCCAAATTGCATGGCTGTGAGTGCGATAGGTTCGTCTGTACATCGCATGCACGCACACAAACATTGCCTTTTATAAGTATAGATTCTTTTTCAGAATTTTTCTAATATGATTTTATATGCAAGTTCAAGTGTGATAAGTGATGATGAAAACGAAAACGATAGATTGCCTTATTTTTGCCATCGAAAACTTCTACTTCTTAACCTGTCTATAACTTGATATTCAGCACCTTAACAAAGCATATTGCCGTTCTTTATTAAAACTGGCAAGATGTTAAATGTGAGGACGCATTTCATTGCTTCCAGTATTTCGCCTCTCTTAACAAGCAACACCACCTATCTCAATTTTCCAAATTTTATCAGAGAACGAAAAAACTGAATTTTTAGGAACCAATAAAAAATATTTGATTTTTTTTTCTCATCTGGTATGAATATGCGATTCATACTCACATCATATGTGAAAAAACTAGAAATATTCGTTATTGTTTCCGAAAAATTCAATTTTCCTGTTCTAAAATTTGGAAAGTTGAAATACGTTGTGTTGCTTGTTAAACAACAAGTTCTTCTCTGTCATTTTTCCTACTTCTTTTTATTAAATTTTAATCGGAAATTCCATATGAAACTCGACACTGCCACTGAAAAATAGACAGCTAAAAACTCCAATCCTAATGTCATTCAAAAGTCTACATTGATGTTTTTGATGAACTTACGAAAAATTAGTTCGGACACAATCGGATTCGACATTCTGAAGACACATAGATCAACTTATGTGGTACATCCATGTGTGAGGTGTCATGTTGCGATCTTTGCAAATATATCATGACTTGTGAATTTCAAGGAATATCGTCTACCCGAAATAAACAAAAGTGATACTTATAATACTTCTTCCAACTGAACTTTAGTAACTGTTAACGGTTTTTGAAGGTCTCAGTTCTTTCAGCAAGGAGGAATGTCACGGTGGTCTGGTCTTCCAGAAGTAAACAAAAGTGATACTTATAGTACTTCTTCCAACTAAACTTTAGTAACTGTTAACGGCTTTTTGAAGGTCTCCTAGTTCGTTCAGCAAGGAGGAGTGGTCTGGTGGTAGTGTCGCAGCTCCAGAAATGAAAATCACGATTCTAAACCCAGTTCCACCAAACATCAGACGAGGACTTGCGGCGTGTTAAATCCGTGCAGGTCAAAGACAGTCCAGTTGATATTGTGTAGAAATCATCTGCTCATGATTCACAATTCGGAATTTTGTACCCATATATCTCTAGTGCATCTATAAAAACAGGGCATGGAAACTAGAAACTGAGCAGAAAACCTGCATAGAAATGTTGAGGGTGAATACTTTTTTAGTTTTTTCAAAAAATAGGGATTCCGATTGTTAGTTGGTACACAAAAACCTTAAAATTGTATTGTTTATAGAAGCCCTGGAAAAAAAAATTTACCATGCAAAAATTTCAATTTTTTACTTCAAAATAGATTGTTTGTTTAAATTGTTTTATTTGACACATTTTGTTAAATAAAATTCATTCTTAAATTTAGAAATGGAAACGCAGATTCATGTTGCGTTTGTTTGCTAGTGTAAACTTTTTTTCTCTCTTTTACAAAGAAAAAATTAATTGAGAAAAAATCGTTCTATTTAAAAAAAATTCAGATTTGTGTTCACATTCAGTTGACAAATTTGTATTTAAATACAAATCGCAAATATTAACAATATGCATTCATCAGTAAATATTGTAAACAACAGTGTTAACTCTGAAAAAAGACGTATAACAGCTATTTTAAAAGTTGTAAAGTGTTCGAAATTGCATGCAATATTTGAAATTATTTTCAAAGTTTAGTAAACATCAAACTGAAAGAGAGATTTTGTACTGGATATATAAAATACTCCGCTGAGACATTAAATAGTACTTATCTCTAGTACAAATATCCTATTATTTTACCATTAATGCCTATCAAGAAAATTTCTTTATTTGAAAACTGTAACTGTAGAACTTATTTTTAACTCTTACAACATAACTGAAAAGTGTGAATGTCATGTAAAAATATTATTTGTCTTTTATTGTAGCCAAGAAACAAACATTTTTCTCCCAAATATGAAAAAACTTCTGAAGACTTTTATACTTTAGAGGATAAAATTCAAAACTTTCAAAAAATATTTGGAAAGTGACTGAGAAAGTAAAAGGCAAATGTTCTGTGAGTTAATTCTTTTAACCCTGATATTCCCCTTCGTATTGAGATAGAAAAAATTAAACTTGTTTTTAATCTAAGGATAGATTCATTAACAACATTAGAAACAAGAACACCTGAATTCATTAATAAATTACTATTTAATTATTTTATTATATATAATATAAAATATTTTCTAATTCAAGCAAATCATTCTGTATGCATGGGATATTATGTTTTTATATAAAAAAAAGTTTTCCCATAATAAAACTTTTGTTGATATAAACAATTTCTTCTAGTTCGATTTGAAAATTAGCATTGCTGATTATTGCTAGTATTACGAAATAATTTCATTTTAAGTTCAATCAAATTTCATTTCGAGCTCAATCAAATATTTTGAAATCTGCATTTTGTTCTTTGAAACAGTAATCTATTTCATTTAAATTTTGAAAGCACGCAAGAAAATGTGGAGTAGTTTCTGAATGGACGAAAATGCAAGTGAATGGCTTGAATTAAAGGTGTGAATAGAATTACTTTAAACATATAATTCAAATAATGTTACTTTGAAGCCATGGGAAAAACTGATTTTAATGTATAACAAAAAAATGGGTGTTTCTTTTTTCCGTTTTGTATCAAGTAGTATCATCTATTATATAACGAAACAAAAGCATTATTCTCCCAAAAAATGTGTTTAAATTATAATATTGTTACATAATAAAAATCAAAAGCAAGTTTTCGCAATACTTGCATCATAAAGAAATTGGTGCACTTGCTGCCCCCTCCCCACAGAGAATTCATTCTTTTTAAGCATAGACTATTGTTTAACAACATATACGTATATGCTATCAGAAACTCCAAAACGCAAAGCATTTACATTTAGTTATGTCCCTAAAACAATGCTAAACGATACGCACAGAATTAATGTTTAGATCCTAAAAAGCAATTCTAAACTTACTGAATGCATATAATACATCTAATCTTTCCCTTCATTATAGTATGCAAATCCAGCTAAAGATCTAACAATTCTTACAATGAGATTGCTTCGTTTCTATCAACCATGCACATGATATTAACTAGATGGCTTATGTTCGCTCACTAAGAACAAAAGACTTTGCACCCTATGCAAGAAACTGGATCACGCCTTAAAGATCTACCCCACCTTAACGAAATGCTCGGTGCGTCTTAGTTATGACCTCATTTGTAACCATAACGGGAAGGAAAAAACGAGAAAAATAAAGCATCCGAATCTATCTAACCTTCCGTTAACAAAAAGCATTTAACAAACCTAATCGTTAATTTCAAATTTAATGTTAAAGCATGGGAAATGGAAATGTGTTAATATCTGCTGCACCACAAAACTGATGTAACGTCAAATCACTTGTGCCATTATTGAAAAACTTCAAATATTATTTATTAATTTATTTTTCGTTGAAGCGTGGGAATACATTAGCATCTATTGTGAAGATTATTACATATAATTCCAAATCGTTTGCACACTTGTTCCGATGTCATTTTCTTTTATGAAAAAAAAATTGAAAAAAAAAGGAAATTGTATTTATTTTCGTCCGTCTACCCTTACTTTAAAGGCATTCCACGAAAAACATTTTTTAAAAAACAATCAATTATTTGAAATTTAATCATTTCCTTAAAGCATAGAAACTGGGAATATATTTAGACCCATAAAACCAAAAGGTTTATGAAATAAATCGTTTGCACCCTTGTTCTGTTGCCATTTTTATAAAAACAAATGCTACTTATTAATTTATTTTTCGTCAAAGCATGAGAATACATCAATATCCATAGTGAAATACCATTGTAATTCCATATCATTCATTAACACACTTGTATGATTATTAGTTTGGCCTTTTTTTTAAAAAAAATAACATTTAATTTTCTCTAAACCATCAAAATCCATCCATATCAGTTGTGAAAAATTAAGGACAGGCCAAATCGTTTGCACTCTTATTCGCAGTTGCCATTTTCCTTTTCATTATTGAGAAAAAAACAGCAACCGAAAAGTTGATGGAACAAGATGACATAAACCACGTGATTGGTATTTCAGTTGCGGTGGGTTTTTCGAAAATCGTTGACCTCCGGTACTTAATTTCCGCTGGAGGAAGAGTGAGTCTTCTTTCGCTTTCGCGGCACAAGATTGAACTTGACTTCTGGCCTTGAGGAAAGCCTACAATCACCTTCGGGAAAGCACGCCTTCGGTTAGCTACAAACCAGACATTCAGGAATTTTATTTTTATAGTTTCATTCATTAGGACAGCAGATGAATACTTCGGGGGGAGGGGGGAATCAATGAAGTTTCTGTTTTGCTGGTATTCAGATCTTCATCCAATTAGCATTTTTTTGTTACGGTTAATTATTTGCAGATGAATCATAGAGGATCTTGTTTGCCAATTATTTTGAATCCCTATTCAAGTTAATTATTAATTCAGGAACGCTGAAAATATTTTTATCTGAAAAGTTTTGGGACAACGTGTTGTAGTTCTGCAATTAAAAATGGCGTTCTACGCAAATTATTCGTTTTAATAAAAAAATTTCTTTAAATTAAACAAAGTTTTTTATAATTAAATCAAATTGATTTTTTAAGAATGAAGAACTTCGTGTACGAAAATTTGAATGTTTTAACAAAATATTGAGTTCATACAATCGAGATCGGAATAATACTTTAATTTTATATTCCATCCTGCCACTAGCAGATTATGCTTATTTCGTAATAATAAAGTAATCCTGTCCTGCTAATCCGGGTAGTCTGGTCAATTTACCATCGACACTAATTAACCCACACATAATGGATCTTAAAAGGATTGTGACCATTGTTGGGAGCGTCCATTATTCACTAAATAGTTTGACCGCATTATATGTGTAGTAGAAGTTCAAAGAGAATTCTCCAAAGTTAATTACTTGCAATTTTAATCTGGTTAATCTTTTTTTTTATTTATATACGTTGTATACGTTTCTCGTCTACACGTGGTTTACATATATACATTGTTTCATCACAGTCCAGATTCATTCGTAACCAGTGGCGAATCCAGGATTCGGGTCGGGGGGGGGGCCCCTGAGGTCATAAAAATTTTGTATCGCCTTGAGGAATGTCAAAACTTTTGGCTTATGTAAACCAAAAAACTTTAACTTTACAGACTTTACTCACCTGACAATAAGAATCATAACCAGCGGGAGTGGCCTCCCCTAAACTTTCTCGTATACTTCTCAAAATTTTGTCATTTCCCCTCCCCCTGCGTGGATAAAAAATTCGAACCTATTGTAGCCTAGAATGCAATGACTATCAGAAGGTTTTTCATTGTATATTATAGCGATTGTAAAATATTTAGGTGAAGAATCAAATTCAAAGAGATGCGTATGTATTAAAACTTAGCAATATTTATTTTCTAGCAAGCTCCACTAATGCATGCACAGAGATTAATTACTTCCAGTACGCAAGTAAAAACTAGGTAAAGAATCAATTTCAAAGAGATGCTTATCGATTTTCCGCTCTCGGACGACTCAAGGACAAACTGATGTAATTCGCTCCATAGCTTTCGCATGCACAGAAGATTGCTTCCAGTACGCATGCGCGTGGAGATAGGATTCTCTTCAAAAGTAAATTATACAGACCGACAGACAGCCAACCCTTTGACGGATTTGGCCCAAAATTTTATACGAACCTACATTCATGATGATAAAACTGTGTACCAAATTTTATCCCTCTATCTATTCAAGTTTTTGAGTTATAGTGTTCACATGACCGCGGACGTACAAGCAGACAGACTTCCCGTTGACGGATTTTGTCGAAAATTTGATAGAAACCTACAAATTATGTTTAAAGACCACATACCAAATTTCATCCCCGTAACTCTAATAGTTTTCGAGTTATCGTGTTCACAGACAGACACACAGACAGACATAATTCCAAAATTGTGTTTTTCGGACTCAGGGAGGTCTAAAACGTGGAGATTCGTCAAAATCTCGAGTTTGAATTTTTTGACGATTACAATACTTTCTCTTTGTATACTTCGTATACGAGAAAGTAAAAAACAATACAATACTTTCGATAATTCAATAAAAAATACAATGAAATAAATAGCCAAAGAATGTCTTCGACCGCGTCAACGCTACAAGTACAAGTGGAATGACTAGAAAAGTAGGAAAATTTTCGAATCTCTCAAGCCAGAAAGCAATATTGTCACGTTTTTATTATTTTTTAAAGAGAAATTAAGAGCAAACAGTTGTAGTGATTTTAAATAAAATCAAGAATTCTTAGTTATTATCCTGGTTAATATTATTATTAGTTAGAATCCTGGGGGCTGCAGCCCGATAGCCCCCCTCCCGGATTCGCCACTGTCGTAACCATTGTAATGATAAAGAACTTCGCTTATAGATTCAAGTGATGCATTGTTTTTTCGCTTTCTAAATTCGCAAATTTTCTGCCTCTGTCATTATTTCTCCATTTAAATTACATAAGAAGAAAATTTTTCGTGGGAAGAAAGAGGGAAGGGGAGGGGGGTAACATCCTAAATCGTATAAAATAAGAAATATATAGTTAGTGTTCAAGATATGCAGTAAAGGTACGACTTTTCTCACTTTTATGATAAATGTAAAATTTTAAAATTTAATTATTGTTTCCAATACCTTGTAGTAATACACTAGTATTATCTTAAAAAAACTTTAAATTTTTTACGTTTAAATGAATTTAAAACAGTAGCAATTAAATTTTTAATAAAGATAAATATTTATATATAATTATACGTTTTTTCAGTTATACGCCGTTTTATGTGAGCCCCTTGAAAGGCGTATAAACGGTGATTTGCCGTATTTAAATTGCTACATATTAAAACTGAGAAAACATGTTTTCAAAATTAGATGTCAACAAAACACTTCATACTGTTGAAATAAATAGTAAAAAAAACAACTTAAAATCCCTTGAAAGATGTATAAATGATGCTTTACTGTACTTTTTCAAAAATGAAAACAGTACAATCTGGGAAATTTTATTTAAAAACAGGAAAACCTCCGAACATTTCTCCAATACTGAAAAGCAACAAAAATACCGAAGCTGTCCCGTATAATCTGTAAAGTTTGGTCATTTTATACTTCTTTTAATTCCTGGTAAACAAAATACACGGAACGAAAGCAATGTAATCTTCAAAGCATCCTATCTCGTAATTTTGATGAACTGTCGCGTTTTTGGAAATTATGTCTGTCTATCTTTCCGCCTGTGAGCATGTGTGATAATTTAACAGCGCAATGAATCACATGAATGAAATTTGGTATGTTGTCTTTAAATCAGAATCTTAGATATATGTCAAATTTTGGATCAAATCCAGGGGTGTAATGGAGCCGAAACACACCGGAACGCCGTTCCGGCAATGCTTATTTTTTTAAAGAGATAAACAAGAAAAAATCGCGAAAAAGCCCTTAAAGCGGGACCTTCACCAGTGTTCCACACCACTTTTTTTGGAACAGATGATGCCAAACTGATTCGTCAATGTGAAAACCCGATGAAATTTGGCGTAGACAGAGGGGTTGGAATTCCAACATCGTTGGATTTCCATTCATCCCATTCGGCCATACGAAGTGTAATACGATTTTTCGAGGCGGGAGATAAATCACCCGTGTGGGGGAGCGTTAGGGAGGGAACGTGCGTGGGAGTCAGAATGTATAAATTAGGGCGTAGAGGGTGCTGTCTCCAAAAAGCAAAATACCTCGTGTGGGGGAGAGGAGTGTGGGCGGAGTAGGGGTGATTGAAGCAGCAGTCTGTGCGTTTTGGAGTCTTCGTGAATGACCCATCTATATGGATCGGCTTGAAGGAGTTGAAAACAAACCGGTTGTTGGTCCAAATGGAGTAGGACAGCCTTATGGTGAATGCCCAGCGTAAAACAGCGCGATTTTTGTCACCCAGGTTAGAACTTTCCAATACTGCTTTTATAGCGTCCTGGCACTGCTCTTTTGCGACTTCACCGCTGTTCAAATCTATCAAAGGTTAGATTATCTGTCTGCCTGCGTGTGTGTAAACACGATAACTGATAACCGAAAGAAGTTAAACAAATGAAATTTGGTATGTGACCTTTACACTGAAATCATAGACTTGAATTAAATTTTGGACAAAATCTGGAATGATGTGAAGAGGTACTGTTCCAAAATGCATACACATATCTCTTCACTATAAGTTGATGATAAACACAAAATTTTAAAAAAATGTTAATAATTAGAAATATTCTAATTATTATTCTGATATAAATAATTAATAATTACTATATTTTTAATTATTTATATTAGAATATTAATAATTCGAATTTAATTATTAATATTCTAATATAAATAATTATTATAGTAATAATTATTTATGCATAATAATTAAGGTATTATATTATAAATAATTCATATAATAATTAATTAAAGCATAACAGAAAGGTGAAAGAAGATATCCTATTTTTTGTTATGCTAACATCAATATATTAAGAAAGAAAATAAAAATTCTTGTTAATAAATATTTTTTACATCAAAATCTAGTAAATAGCTGATAATTCTTAATAAAACAATTTATATACATAATATCTTAAATTAGTAGAGTGAGAACTAGCAGTTCATTTAATCCCACTGATGCATTCTCTTCACGAACACGAATGATGTTATCTTTACCGAAAATTATGCGCATTTTATGCAGAAGAACAAAACGAAACGCGCTTCATTTTCTTCCTGGACGATAAATAAACAACGGTGAAGAACTGTTAAAATAAATAAGCGGAGATTCAGCCATATAAAATCCGTGCCTAATCTTGCGTGACAAAGTTTGCCAAAGAAAAACTAACCGCTTCACGCTCCAGACCAAAGTACATCCGCTCCTACGACCGTGTTAAGGTCATCCAGCCACACAAATCTTCTGGAGAAAAAAATATCTAAAAACAAACGTCGTAGCACTTGGTTCTTCAACTTGAACTGAATAGCATCTTTTAAATAAATCAGTTGCTCTTTAATAATAAAAAGAAACGTTAAACAAATGTTGGCATTTACGGAATGGCCAGTTTCTGGTAATGGGTGCTTCTTAGCAGGTAATTCATTCAATGGAACTTGACTTAATTCGAATTTGTCGTTAATTGGCATTTTTCTTTGTTCCCTTGAATTTTCCATTAATACAATATTAAAGTATCGTTTATAAGTAGAGTTTATTTTAGTTAATTGTGATTATTTTGATTAATTAATTTATTTGCTTAAATTATTATTTTTAAAATGAGTAAGTTAATAATTTAATTAAAATAACTTCCTGCTTAATTATTAATTATGTTATCTTTACTGCTATTTTTAATTCAAAAGTTGCCTTTTTCTCTTGTTCCCTTATTTTTAGATCCAGTTTTTCTTAACTCAAAATTTTGGATAAATCAAATTTTAATTATCATCCGTTCACCTTCGAATTTGTGATCTTTTCACATGAATGAACTGAATATTCATTTCACTAAGCTTTAACGAACTCCATTTGTTTCTACTAAGTATTTTCGTGAGACTGCATTAGCATGTTATTTTATAAATAATGAATTTCTCCATCTAGAAATTTAATTGCAAGATTTTACTAACTGTACTATAAATATACCTAAAATTTGATTCGAGAAGTCATCTAATTAAGGAAAAAATTAACAAGATTAGAATTCCCCCCCCCCCTTTGAAGATATAATAAAAATAAACTGGAAAATAAAATTTTTTACTTAATTCATTCATCAAAGAATGGGGCAAAAATGGAAATTCCAAAGTTGGACATCATAGAAAATTTTCATTCTCCTCCCTTGATTTGATTGGGGAGTTTTTGGGATTTTCGGCAACAAAGGTTATTATCCCCTATTCATTCCAAAATTCTTTTCCAATCCGTAATCAAAAAAGTGATGAAAATTACCATCAAAAGATGGGCTAAAGTTATTGCCGATCTGATTCGGTCAAGAGAAGAAAAAAAAATGGCACCCTCTTAGAAAGGCCTCCATATTCTTTTTCATTCTCCTCCCGTTTTGGCTCAAATAAATAGTAATTAAACAAAAACTATGAATTGTTGTGCTGCCATCTGTTGGTGGAGATTGGCTTTCAAGGAGAACCAAAAAAAAAATTCTTTCACAACGATTTTTATCGCCATCTTGATGTTTATATTATCTCACGATTGCTAAACTGTATGAGAAATTGGTTTAGTTTTAATGTATTTCTGTAAAAATTGAAGACAATTTCCACTTAAAAAAATTACAGCAATTCTTTTAGAGTTCCTTTTCAGCTCCTCGATGGACTAGATTCTCTTATTCCCTAATTACAATGACAGATACTATTAGTGCCGTAAAGAAGGTAAATGACACCAGGTCTTTGAATTTATTTTTCGCCCTCTCCGGTCGAATTCGTTGACTTCTGAAAATTGTAAAATGAAGGCAAAATATTGTCTTCTCGACTCCACAACAACTGACACTTGAGTATCTGTAACAACCCCCCTTGCCGACCCCTCGCTATGTCACTATTCCATTTTGAGAATTTATTCTCATTTTGACCCATTTTCAAACCTAAAGGATACCTGAAACGTTTAAGTGCATTAACTCTATAATAGCATATTGAATTAAATGGTACTAATTGCTTATTGACTCACAGCTTCCAAAACAACTTTCTATATCAAAGATTCTATAATTGGGTCGTCTCTCATCATTGTCGATGAAGGTGCTAAATTTTATGTACTCAAAAAAATGTCTTTTGTGTTTTTCCTTTCTTTCATAATTAATAAATATTCTTTTCCTTTTTTTACTTTTATAGAGATTATAATTTAAATAAATAAAATTAGAAATTCTCTCAACAGTTTGAAAAACTTTTTTCATAATACATCCTACATTATTTATTAACGAAGAAATGTATATACGTATTATATCAATTTGGATACTTACACGTATTCTTACGATAAAGATCTTATGCTTGTAATCTAGTTAGTATAAGTAAAACTTGTAATCAATCTAATGCTCCGCAAAACTATCTTAGTTTTATTTCCAAATAATATAATCTATATGTTTTGCTCTAAATTTATTGAAACGAAGATTGTTTCTGAAACAAAAACCCATTCAAGCATGTTCGGAGAAGCAACTGTCAAATTTTTATAAAAATATTTGAGAAGAAATTGGAAAGCGGAAACATTTTACTGAGGAATCTGACTTTTTCGAAAAAATTTGCACATAAACAAAGAAAATCATCGCTAAACAAAGTTTGTTCATTAAACTTTGTTGATTTTGAATTCAAATCCTAATGGTAGTAAGCAAATCTTCAAAATCACATATTAATCATATGTAATGTCAGTAGCAGTAATAAAATGCAACTTGATTTTTTAATGTTCTTTTTAAGCCCATAAAAATTAATGTTTGCTAAATAAATGCTTGAAATGGACTTTACTGGAAAGTTAAAGATACTACTATTGTATCATTAAATAGTATTATAAAATTAATTAATTTTTAATACAGGATAATGATATTTATGAACCAAGAACTTTTAATTTTGAGAGTATTAATCAACCCTTGCCTAGAGTCACCAAAATGTTATTCAGATCAGCAGTATTGGTGTAAGATGCATTTGTCAAATACGATCCATCTATGTTGCTGGATTTTTTAGTTATCTTGTTCTTAAAGGAACAGAAACATTTTTAACTCTCTGAACCCGGCTAGAGTGAGAATTCCAGTACCTCAAAAACTGAAGTAAATTTTCGTTCACGAAAACAGAATGAAATCCTTCCATTCTTTGCAGAAATTCCAGGAGGACGACACACAGTGGTCCAGTTTCGTTTTCTAGCGAGACAAAAATCATAGCGACGAAACTAAAAACAGCAGAGACTTGAAATTTGCACAGTTTAAAGGAAACGGGCTTCAGTTGTATCCCATGAAATTTCATAACAATCGGTTGGATATTTCTTGATTTGTATTAAATTATTTAATTCGTTCCCATTGTTCTCTATGGTGGGAACTGTTCTAATCTGCGGAAAAGTTAATAATTAGTTGTATAAAACTTAAAAAATATCTGATAAATTTTACCAAATGAAGTAAATAGATTAAAAATAAGATTTGTGAAATTTTAGTAAAGTCTAGTAGGTATTTTTTTTTTATTTTTAACATTCCAAATATTTGCAATGTTAAAATATGTCTAATAAATGATTGTGCGATAAATTAAAATGCCTTTCAAAACGATTAGAAAGTGAAACAATTTCGTTAATATAATATAAATGTTATATGAATACCATTAAATCTTTTAAAAAATTACTTTTAAGAGTAAAATTGCCGCAGTTTTCACAAAAATAATATGAAAATTCAGGAAATATTCCAAAACATTTTAATAACTAACTTTTAAGCGTAATAGATAAGGATAACGCTTTTCATCATATGAATTATGTTTTATATTATTTGTTATTTATTAAAAAGTATCTGTGGTAAGTTTTCCTAACTTTATCGTCCTTTTAGTTGTAGCTGAAGACAGCATTTGAGAGTTTGTCACTAAAGCCTGTCTTTAAAATTTCAAATCGCGTTCTGAACTATTCCAAAATTTTCGTGTTTTCGGGGAGTTTATGTCAACTACTAAATCAGAAATAAATATTGAAATCGATTTAAAATACTTTTGAAACCATTCAGCGTTTATTTCTTAAAAAGTTAAAATGTATTTTAGATTCAGTATTCGCCCCCTTAAATTCGATAATTTTTTAATAAAATGTTCGAATTAATGTCGTTTGAATTTTTATTAATTAACATCTAGGCTAGAATAAGTTAATTTAGTCTTTCAACAGGTTTGTAAATACTCAGATATTTATTTTTGCGTCATTGAAGGAAAAAGTGAAAATTCTTCACTGACATGCATGACATTAAAAAATAAAATAAATGAAAAAGTCGGGGTTTATCGGGGCTAATTTTTAGACATTTTGTAGAGGATAGAGTGCAGAAATGATTTAAGGTAGTCTCAAGGTGTGCAAAGTTGTGTAAATTTTTAAAATTCACTTCAAATTTGAAAATTTAGTTGAAAAAAGGGGCTTTTAAAATATAGTATAAAAATATGGAAAATATTAAAATTATGTGTTAAAAACGTATCGTTTACTTGCCCTGGAATCGGACATCATGAAAAATCTAAAATTAGACAGATAAAAAGCAATGTAGGACTTTACAGAACGGAATCTGAGGGCTCACTGAAACGCGACTCAAATGTTCGAAAGACATTCTTCAGCTTTAACCTCCGTAAAACCTCCTAAGACTACATGTTTATACAAAAAAAAATATGGCTTTCAGGGTTCCAAACGGTTCTCTACCTACCCTCAAAGAAAATAAACCCATTTGCCGACCTCGAAATTTCGATTTTTGTCGCGCTACAAACAGAAACTGGACCACTGTGCGACACCCAAGTTTGGGCCATCAATTGTCAATAAAGAAAGGAACCACTTTTCTCCCGTAAAATTCACTCAGGAGCCCGAAATCGCCTCAGGAGTCCGGCCTCTGTCGAATGAAGCAGTTTGAGGCGGGATAGGGCTCATAGAGTTAAAAAGATATTTTTTGGACTTACGATGGCTTAAAACGTCAGTATTAATCAAAATCTCATCGATGATTAAAAACTTTCTCAACGGAGCTCTAAAAATGAAAAAATGAAAACTGAAATTTTGTACCTTGAAAGAAAGAAAGCACCTGAACATATTTCACACATTTCCTCTTTTTTATAATCTGGTACCTATTGCTTTTCGTTGAGAATTAAGAATCAAATTCCTTACCTAAGAAATAATAAAATCACTAAACAGTCGCAGATGGAAACTAGAGCGCACTTTTTCTCACATTCATTCAATATTTAAATTCAAAATCATGGCGACAAAAGAAACTGAAAATAAGCCATTATCGATGTATTGAGAAAGAATAAGCTCTCCCGGTCAAGTTCGAATAAAGAAATCCAATAACTGACCGGTGATCAGTACCTTCAGGCACGGTGACCGATGTTCAATGTGTAATTTTATCTATCTGATGGGAGATGCCAAACGGGAAGTTGTTTCAAAAGGAGTCAACTTTTTTTTTCATATTTTGATTTGATACTAGAAGATAATGGGTATGTATATATATATATATATATATACGCTAATGAAAACAAAAATAAAGAAAATAAAGTTTGAATTCTTTCTTCACTACGATTGTTTACTCCTTTTATAAAAAATGAATACACTGTCGTTTTATTCTTGATGCATTTTTGATGACTGTTTAATAAAATAAGTTGAGTGAAGAAGGAAATATCGTCAGACACATTTCAAAGCAATGTTATGAAAATATCATTTTATAGAAAATAGAAGACTTACTTTTAAGTAAAACCAAAAGAAAATGTTAAAAAAATTTTTAAATGTTGAGATACAAAACTAGATTATCTGAAACATTTTTTATTCTGCGAAATATAAAATCAGAATATAAACCATGTAGTACAGTGTAACTTGGCTCAACTCGAAGCTGACAGGATAAAGATAAAAGTTCGATTTATTCCAAAATTCAAAAAATTAGGTTGAAAATGGATGCAGAAAGTGAAAACGACAATTTAAGCTAAAAATAGCAGTGAAGATTTATTTTTAATATTTTGCAGTTTTAATAAATAATACACAATAAATAAACAGTAAGTAATTTTAATAAATAAAGTGATGAGAATTGACGTCAAAAAATAATAACTTTAAAAATAATAGTTTTCATAAATAAGTAATTCTAATAAATAAACGGTATACAGCACTTCCAATACAACAGCTGTAAAATAACAGTTCAAAACGAACAGTACAATTCACATGCAAAAGTGTTCAAAACTTTTTAAAAACTGGAAAAATGTTAATGCTATTTTATTGGAATACATTGCCACTTAAGAATGAAGAGGTGGACATTCAATAGAAAATTCAAGGCGACTAAAAATAATTTAAATTACCGACGAATTCAATTTAAAAACGTTCGAATTTACCAAGTTCTAATATATCACTTCAGATATTTGGTAAATGATTTCATATTATTTGTAATTTGAGAATAAATTTTTTATTCATTGTATATATGTAATGATTTAGAAATTTTCCATCTTTAATATAAATCCTTTTTAACGCCAGTTAATTTTTAACTAAGAACAAATTACTTCTACTTCAATCCTATGATAAAAGAACTTCTACTTTATCTTAGACTTGCAAGAATCGTATAGTTTCTATAACCTCAAATTCGGGAGTTTTCCCGTTTCGGTGCTATAAAAACTCGCCACGTCTCTATATCGGTCTCTTTTTCAATCATGTAACGCACTAACCAAATCACGCAGTTTTAGGCGTAATTCTTTACTCCCGGCCATGGCTTAAATATTTCAATAATCTTTTAAAATCTTTATCACAGAGTACTCTACAACTAATTTAATTATGCCTTACTTCTGAAATAAACTAATTTGGACTTAAACGACAGCATCTTCTTTTAATTTGGATAAACACAACGTCAGTTGAAATGTTCTTTCATATATATCTACATCTTTCTACAACGAAATTATCCTCGAGCGAAGAAAACCAGAAGTAATGTCTGCTTTTAATGCCTGTATTGTGGCCATGCGCTATCATTTGAAACTAATAGCATCTTCTTAGTTATGAACCTTGGAGAAAAAAGACATTGTCTACAAAAACAATGACAGACTGCAAAAAAAGATTCAATACATAAGTGGGGCATCGATGTTTTAGCATAAAATAACCCTTTAAAGTAACAACAACTGTTTCCCACAATATAGTAGCAATTTGCATTGGCTGAAATAAACCAGCAGGATGTTTTCCCTTCAACAAACACTTACACAATATGGCATATTTTGGGTTTAGCTTCATAGTATAGTGAAGAAAACCGAGTATTTATTTTGGACCTATTCCCGTAGACCGATTGAATCGAATTTTAGGTACAGATCTACATTAGAAGTGTGAAGAACAAACACCAAATTTCATATTCCGAGCTTATTGCGCTGTCGAAATGTTGCGTTCATATGCACATATATAGATAGAAGACTAACAATCAATGCTTTGACGGATTTGATTAAAAATTAGATACAGATCTACAGTTCTGGTGTGAAGATCATGTACTAAAATTCGCCCATCTAGCTTATTGCATTTTTGAATTATTGTTGTTATCACATATGAAGACTAACAGTCAGACCGCTTACAAACTTCATTCAAAATTTGATAAAAGTCTACAATCTAGTAATAAAATCATATATCAAATTTCATCTATCCAGATACATACATTTTTGAGTCAACATGTTCACATGCACACAGATGGATTTAGTCCGAAATTTGATTTTAAAAAAATTTACAATTTTGGTGTAAAGACCGCATACCAGGTTTTATCCATCTAGCTCATTTTCAGTTACTCAGTTTACAGACATACCGACAGACATTATTCCAAAAAAATGGTTTTTCGGATTCATGGAAATCAAAAGCTGGGCATTCACGAGAAGGCTAGGCTATGCCATTTGTCCCAAGCACAGGTTTGTATTCCACTCATTCCAGTCTAAAATTTTAAGTAATTCATTCACGGATGTTCCAAAGTTTGTTTTGAGACACATTGTTTGAGAAGGTTCAAAGTCGCAGTCTTAGTCCCACCCATCTCCTCCTCCTCCAAATAGGGAATTTCCGAGTTTGCTAGCCTCGTCCCAGGTCCCAATCTAGGCAGAAGCTTTGTTTTCTCGCTACCCTGGCAACGGGGTCTCAAAAGGCCATCCGGCCATTCCAATCAGACTTCAAACTATTCGGAATTCCAAACATCCAATCCATTTGCGCCAATTTTCATTGGGTTTCAACACTGACGAAAAGTTTTCCCTTCCCGTGTTCCAAAAATCGTAGACTGGAACAGCGGTGAATGTCCCGATTTAAACATAGAGGTCGAATTTTTTTGACGATTACAATACTTTCTCTTTATATACTTCGTATGCGAGAAAGTAAAAATCTGAGCAGCTATTGTCCTGTTTCAGGTACAGAAACCTTCCGTGCTTTTGCGCTTGCATCAGTCAGCTTTATAGCTGCATATATCAGCTTAAATAGGGGTGAAATGCAGATTGGAGGGTGAAATGTTTACTTTTTGCTAAGAAACTCTGGAAAGGCGCTTTCCTTGCTAATTGCGCGTCACTCCTCCGCGGAATGAAATCGTCCGAAGGTGACAGGCAGAGTTTACAGAAACCGATAGTATAGACAATCAGTTTCATGAACTACTTTTACAATCAAATTTGATGTATGGAAACTAAGTCAAAAGTTACCACTTGAACACCCTCAAAAGATCTTAATCAGTCTCTAATTCGTCAGTAAACTGATTTTTCATCGATATCTGAAAAGATAAAATATCTGTTATCTTACCTAAACAATTAATACTTTGCTTCTCTAAACAAATGAGCAAGCCTGTATTTTAAGAAGATGCTGCACTACCATAAAGGAATGCGAAATGGTTCATTGCCTATATGGATCATACTGTAGAAATACACAAACTGCCTGAGAAAATTCCAAAAGAAATTCTCAAATTTGTTTGTTGATCCAATATGCTCAACAATGATGAACTTAAATTTAGAAGGATGTTTAAACAACTTTTGTCATCGATTAATCAAATATTGTAATGTTTAGCGTTCTATTTTTAGAATCTTTTTAAACAGGGCCTATTGATGAAGACGAGGCTACTTTTATAGATTTACATTAAAATAATTTCATTTTCTTTTTGGGAAGGAAACTTGGAGTTTATTTTAGCTGTCTTTTCAAATATTGTAGAAGATCCATTCCGCCAAATGTGTTACACACCATTTTTGCTTACTCGAAAGTTATTATAACCAACTGTTAGAAGTATATATATCTTTCTTAAAGCATTATGAAAAATAGGACTGTACACGACGTGCAACTTCGAATAAATTTGTAAGTTTTCAAAAAAAATTTAGAGTTATAAAGAAAAATAAGCAAATCCTGGTAGGTGACTAATTCTCAAATTTTCTGTAAGCAACTAAAAATTCACGACTTTCGAAAATAGTGGAAAAAACTTCTAACTACATATTTAGACTTTTTATGAAAACTGCGTGAATAAGTAAAATTGAAGTATAATATGAATTCAGTTTCTCTTAACACTC
Source organism: Araneus ventricosus (assembly GCA_013235015.1). Classification (NCBI taxonomy): domain Eukaryota; kingdom Metazoa; phylum Arthropoda; class Arachnida; order Araneae; family Araneidae; genus Araneus; species Araneus ventricosus. The sequence goes on from BGPR01001451.1 coordinate 56,150, forward strand.
CAAGAGGCCTTTTTTATTGCATAACTTTTAACTATTCGAAATGAGCTTTTAAACTAGTTAAACTTTTTTAATGTGTAAGCGAATCTTTGAAAATTATGATTATTATACTCATGAAAATTTAAGAAAATAAACAAATAAATATGATTTATATGCTTTAGAGATTAACATAAAAAAAAAACGGTAAAAGCCATTTCAGCAACGTGGAAAATTACAAAACTCGCTCTCAAATGTGAATAACGTTAAAAAATATTCTATTTTAGAAAAAAGGCAAAACAAAAGTTTAATCCCGATTTGTTTGGAAAAAAAATCAATATTTTCGTTTCTTTTCATCAGAAATCGATCGTGTGGTTTTGAAAATGAGTCGTTTGTGGAATCTACGTACGAGGCGAAGAAATCCGATTCAAGGAAATTCGCGATTCGATACAAATGCCAAAATTTATTTCATTTAACTTCCCCAAAACTAAAGAATGTCATGAAAAGCATTCTTATTCCAAAAAAGTGAATTTTTGAAATAAAAACATTTCATTCCATTGGAAGGGAATATAAATTTAGGACTCACAATTCTAAGCTTATCAGAATAGATTAGATATTATGCTAAGTATAGATGCAAATTTCAAGAAAACAATAATTTAATTATTCCTACCAGCCGTATTTCCGTACGATAACAAACTTCTATATCCACAAAAATGCTTAAAATTATCTGCCTCAAACCATTTTAATTGGCCCATTTATAAAAACAAAGGATTTAAACTGCATTGCATTGTTCCTACTACAAAGCGCAAATTAGAACTTTCCTCGATACTAAGTCAACATACTTTTCAATTTTGCTCTTGATTTCATTTTTCCCATTCAGCAGTCGCAAAGAAAACAATTTAGAAAGAGAAGGGATGTGATCAAAAACACTTCCGAATGGCCACCAACAAGAATGAAATGGTTCGTTGCGGAAGTTGATGTAATGAGGAAACACGCACTCGTAAAGATTGCAATCATTTCTTACCGTTTTCCTGGATATAATTCCTATGCTTTAATTAAATTTCCTGCAAGAAATTTATCAGATTTCAGGCAGGTTTTTTGCCTTTATTAAATCTTTGTTGGGATTAATATATTAGGTTAAGGGTTTGTTTGTAGGTTTAGAAAGAAAATGTGGGAAACTCCTGCATTAGCCGACGCCATAAAGTGAATTTTCAATATCAAAGAAACCAAAAATCTCGAAAACTGTAACAATAGTCTATTTAAATCCAATAAACATATTATATTCTCTAATCTCTTCATATTCAGCTGGGTTAGACAAATACCTCGCACCGTTTCATAAATACATTAGTTCCACATTTAGATACTAACTAATGGAGTTTCCTGTTTATATGTTAACTCCGTAATCATTTAAACAGAAACATTTAAAACGTATCACTAACAAGAACACAGATGAAGAAGTTGCCAGAACACATTAACA
>BGPR01001451.1:57609-92675 GCA_013235015.1 Araneus ventricosus
GATTAACTATTTCCGGCATGAACCTATGTTAAAGAAAGTTATTCAGCTTTCCATTTTTGGTCAAGTTCTCCTTATAAGTATACTTACTTAATACTGAGAGTTTCGCGGAAAGCTTCGCAGCATAATGAAGAGAATTGAATATGCATTTTTGAACAGTATCAGTTCTCGTTGACCGATTTCGTTCAAAATTTGAACGCTGATTTACATTTTACATTGCTGCATTAAATATCACATTTCAAAATTCAACGTTCTTACTTGTTGCGATTGTGAAATATCGTGCTTACTTACTTACTTACGAATAGACATACCAATAGGCAGTGAACCCTTTGACGAATATCTTCCAAAATCTGATAGATATCCCCAATTACGGTATGACAAATTTCATCCATCTAGCTCGTTCTTCAATAATTGTATTCATATACACACGGACGGACATTCTCTTGACGAATTTTTTCCACAATTTAGTAAAGGCCACATACCAAAGTTCATTATTCTAGACTACTGCATTTTTCGTTCATCGCGTTCAGAGACGGACAATCATCAATTCCAAAAATGGTTTTTCTTTCTTTTCGAATTAGTGAAACCAAAAACGTGGATATTTATCAAAATCTCGAATGTCGAATTTTTTGATGATTACAATACTCTCTCTTTTTATACCTCATCCAACAGAGAGCAAAGAAATTATTCAGCTTTCCCCAAAACAACTGTCTGATGGTGATGAAAGGGAGAGACAGTGACGGCTCGTCCATAAGGGCTGCAGAGATGCAGTCCCCTCTGACATTATTTTAAAAGATTGTATTTTTGTTTTTATTGTAATTGGCTTACTTTTCCACTTCGAGAATTCAGTGATCAACGAAAATGGGAGAAAGTGATAAAAATGTAAAATGAAGACGGAAAATCAATCAAGAATTAACAGAGAGACAGACCAGAGCTGCAGAAAGCTTTGCCCCTCCTCAGGATCCGAAATAACGCAATAATCAACGCGAAGCGGGAGAAAAGCAACCCTTTCTCTGCTTAAAATTGCATTAATTTCAACTACATTTTTCCCAGCTCACGATTGGCGCGACTTACTCATTTGGCTTTTTTTCGCTGTTTCTCAGTAGTTAAGTAGTTTTTTTAAAAATCCAATTGTGGAGGAGTTGTAATTTTTTGCTTCTTTATATGTTTTTTCGGGTGCTGATTAAGAATCTGAGGTTTGCCACCAATAATTTTTGTTGGAATTTTAGTCATAGCCAAAAAACATGAAAAAAATTTGTCCCCAGTTTTTTTGGTTATAACTCAAAAACTATCAACTTTTAGTTTATCATCAATCTATCCAAAATAATCAGCACAAAATTAATTACAACTTAGATCTATACAACTTTTGTAGCACTGCTTGTTTCTGAGCTGAGGAGCCGCCACTGGGGAGAGATTAAAAATTCCGCTAGTAATAGTAGTGGTACGATAGTTGTACCAGCCCTACACAAAGGGGGGAAATATGCAGTTGCAGCGTCTATACCAGCCTAAGAATCGAGTTAAAAGTTTTATTTCCCACTGTTTAGGTTGCATAATTCTAGAGCATTATACTTCTAAAAACTTTATCCAATAGGTGGCATTGACCAGAGACTCGATGATGGTATGAATATTATTATGTTTGTGAAATATATGGACTTAAAATAACGCATTTCGGTTCGTATAGAATATGTACAGAAATATATGTGTTACAGTTAAAGCGTGGAATCCGTTATCTCATAGATTAACTAGGTATTTCATGAATTACCTAGTTATTTTCAATCCGTCATTTCATAGAATAACTAGATATTTCATGAATTACCTAGTTGAATGCTTAGTTATTCTATGAAGTAATTGAATTATACGCTTTAATGGTAGCATATACAAAATATAAATACAAAAATTGGCATACCTCATAAGCAAACAAACATTCTTGCTTTAAACTAGGATTGTTCTTTCTGTATGGATGGTGTTGGTTGGAGGGATAATGGCCTTTATTTAATGTGAATTTTTTGACTGTGAAGCAGAAAAATATCATTAGGATATTCCCCTGCTTATGAGAAACATTCTGTGATATTATTTTCATAATTTCTTCCTTATAGTTCTTGTATTTTTTTTGTGGTTTTAGTGTGTTTATTGTTATCTTACTTTTTCTGTTGGCGCAGCTTACGCGAGACACGAAAATAACCTTTTTCCATTTTTCTACTTTTATATCTATAATTTGTTTTTAATTTTGTTTGTATATATAAATGCATATTACGCTTTGCCCATGATATTTTGCAAACACGATCATTTTTATTGTGCGAGCGATATGCTGTAGGGAGGATGAAAATCTCGGTAGAGTTCGTTACGAATGGTGGGGGGTGAAATTTTCATTTGCCCTTAAGGCCCTTACTATTTAAAATAGAAATATAATTCAAATTAGGTGAATTGTCGCTTTCTCATAACGAATATCTTTTATACTGAAAATTTTTCGACAGCTCCAATAGCTTAGAAGATAAGGGAAAAGATATTTTCGACCCCTAACTTCCACTGCCTTTTAACCTAAACTTGTAGTATTTTGTTGAAAATCTTGCATCAAATGCAAGCTCTCCCACGCTCTTTCATCCTCATGGTCTCAAATCTTATGAAATTATAGGAGAATATGGCGGGAGGCAGGAGTCATTAAATCTCCGGACAAACATAATCTACTTCCGGCTTGCCGTCAGGAATTTTTTAAAATTCCATTTGCTTTTCTTATTTGTGCGAATTTGGGTTGTCAGCGGTAGTTGCTGCTATAAATTCAAAGTATGGCGCGAAAATCAATGTGGAGAAGGAAATGAGGGTAGTTGCGTCCAGTTTAATTTTACTATTTGAGGAATTGTGTCGTGATCAACAGGCTCATCCATCCCATTGATTTATTAAAGTCTGTTGAAAAAACTTTTGTTTAACCTAAAATGCGGTTTATTTATTTTTACCTAACTTATTAAAAAATTGTTGTCTGATTTACAAATTAATTTGTTGGAGTGTTATATAAAGCTCCGTGGAAAAATCAGGATACAGCAAGGGCGTGACGAATTGCAAAAGTTTAGGAACCACTGCCCTATTCCTAACCAGAGCTCACCACAACCCATTCTTAGTCGCAGAGAAAAATAAAAAAATTGGCGCTCTTAATAACTTTTCTCCCCCCCCCCCCTCGGGTGCTGGACGGGGGCGTGTGGGTTAAGTTTTCATTGCACTGTCCGGGGTGGCCGCCATCAGAATTCTCGCTGCCAAATTGTCTGGTTTACGGCGGTCGCTATAGAAACAGGTTATCGTAGGAAGAATCCATTTCGAGTAGGTAGACGTTCATTCAAGCTTGTTACGTTGGCGTATTTAGCTCCAAATGGGAAGGAACGTGAAACTGCGGCAAAACCGTGAAGACGAATGATGAACTACCGCCGCAAACTGGCGCCAAGAATAAAATAAACTCCGACTTCCGTCGAATTCCTCCCATTCGAAATGGATTTTCCCTAGCATTACCAGTTGCTATTGCGACCGCCATCAACTAGACACTTTGGCGGCGAGAGTTCTCGTGTCGGACAGACAGTAGTATTCCCGCCAAGTAAACACTTCCTGCTTATAGCATATTTTTTTGTTTTTTATTATTATTTTTCTTATTACAATTCAGCTCAGACAAAGGCTTTTAGAGAAGAAAATATACATATTTGGTGCAGAACATTTTAGACAAGCGCATTAACCCTTTCAGTTCCAAGCATAGAATCAATCATTCTGAAATTTGGGAAATGTACTGTCTGTGCGCCACGAGAACTCTCGCCGCCAAATGTCTAGTTGATGGCGGTCGCTATAGCAACTGGTAATGCTAGGGAAGATCTATTTCGAATGGGAGGAATCCGACGGAATGCTAGGGAGTTTATTTTATTCTTGGCGCCAGTTTGCGGCGGTAGTTGATCATTCGTCTTCACGGTTTTGCCGCAGTTTTACGTTCCTTCCCATTTGGAACTAAGTGTGCCAATGTAACAAGCTTGAATGAACGTCTACCTACTCGAAATGGATTCTTCCTACGATAAACTGTTTCTATAGCGACCGCCGTAAACCAGACAATTTGGCGGCGAGAGTTCTCGTGGCGGACAGAGTACTCATTTTGGGCCTAAGATGAAAGTTAAAAAAGAAAAAAAAAACGGAACATAATTTTTTTATATATAATTTTTTTAAAAAAACAGCTGAAATAAAATATTTTAACACATTTAAAAATAATAAGAATGAAATTGTACTTATAACTTCATTTAAATTATCTTAAAATTAATTTTTATTTTAACTTTTTTCGATGAGGGTCCGTTCAAATATTACGTAAGCACCTAAGGGGGGGATGGGGTTTGTGATTTGCTTATTTTTGCTGACAAGGGGGGAGGGGTCAAAAATTACCAAAAACATGCTTACGTAATATTTGAACGGCCCCTGAATGAAGTGGAGTACAAAAAGGCAATTTTTGAATAGATAAAATCGATACTCCAGCCATATACTGGTAAGAATAAAAAGTATATTTGAAAAGAGGAAAATGCGAAGAATTTAATGATGTCCATTTTGTATCAGAGGCAGGTTTATATGCCGAACAAAAAATAATGAAACTGATGATTCCTAATGGCATCACTAGGACTGAAAGGGTTAAATGGAAACGGGACAGATTAAACGAACATCGAATCCTAATCATTAAATACAGCTCAAAACCATAAATTTTAGCATCTCACATATAATGCAAGAATTTTGAGTTAATAGAAGTTAAAAGGCATTTTCTTTTTAATATCTTTTGCAGCACTGTTCGTATCTGGATTGACGACAACCGCCACTGTTGAGTACCAAATCACGATTGACCCTGAAATTAATCTTCACAGACGATGACAACAAATGCTAAAACCTACTCTAATACCGGTCAAAATTATTTTATTTTAAAAAATAATTTTTATCCGCAATGTTAAAAAGCTTTGATTGCACTTTTTTTTGTCTGGAATTGAGCTTGTGTCATTTCAGTTGCAACCAGACGCTATCAGATCTAAAGCTATATATATGGTTTGATAAAGAAACAGCGCGCTGATAATAAGCTCTGTCAAAATATCAAATATTCATAATGATCTACCCTTGCTTTTCCCTAAGATTTTATCTTTTAATGTGGACTAAAAAGTAATGGGAATTCCTATAACATATTTCAATCTTGGAAAATGATGTAATATCAGGGATATTATCCAGGATCGCTGATGCACAATGGAACAGGACCTCTTGAAATTCGGCAATTTAGCTGATTTAGTAATAATTTTATTCTTATTTTTCGGAAAAGATATACTAATATTATTAAGCTCTAACGGTTTATCCAGGGCTTACCGGAAGCAAAAATTATTATTAATTTTTTTCATTTCCGTAAGTTCTTACGTTTATTTCAAATAAGTCATGTGTTATTTTACATTAAAAGACATTTTTACATCTATTTTGCTGTTTTTGAAAATATCCAGCCAATTATTTGACAGTTGCGTTAAAGATACTTATAAAAAAGAAAAGAATTAGGGATATTCATTTGGATAATAAGGGATAGAAGATAAGTTATAAACCTTTGGAAGATATTGAACTTAAAATTGCTTCCAGAAAAAGTTATCTTAAGTGTGCTAAATATACATCAACCTAAGGCAAAAATTTCGTGTTACGTTTAGTTGCAAGAAGAAAGCCTAAAGCCCAGGAAGAAGCAATTTCAAGCATTTTTACGCTTTTAAGGAATCATTTTTTGATTATTTCTCATATTCCAAAGCTGATGAAAATTCATACTTCGATTTCAAAGTAAAGTCAACATGAAAAGGAAGTTTATTCAGCACAATTCTTCCTGAAATAATATGCAATTTCGTTTAATTTTCCTATATGGAAATAAAATTATGATAACTTGATAAAGAATTTTTTTCATTTTCATTTAAGGACTGAGGATAAACCTAAAACACAATTGATTTAAAATTAGAAAGGTGATTACAAATATTTTCTATCCATCTACAATGCTTTATATGTTGCGATATTATATTGCATTATATCTTGGACAAACACGAGCGAAATTTTGGGCAGTATATTGAATTTTTAACTTCCAATGATTTTTCAAACATTTAACCAATATCTTTACTACATACAAACTATTTTATGATCTAATGTTAAGTAACGTCACTAGAAACCACAATGCTTAGTTTCAGAAACCCACTGTAACACAACAACTAAAGCACTGTTACAGGAAATAAATTTAAAAAAATATTTTCATTTATTTCGTTTTGTCATTCATCTGAACAGAGTCATAAGTTTAGACTCGGCTTATTTGAAACATCAACTTTTGTTAGAAATCCTAATTATTCAAAATATCGAATGATGTTTTTTTTTTTTTTTTACTTTTGTCGTGCTGGCTTCGTAAAGTCGCAATCTCAGAATACAAATAACGGTGACTTTTGCTTTTATAAATGCATATTATTCATGCTTAAAAGCTATTTTTTTTCAAATTATTTTCATTCAACTTTCTGAATTTAAATCTATGAGTTTACTGCTCTTTTTCTTAGAGTATATTTAAAATAATATTGTCAGGATTATTGAAAAAAAATATGCGTTTATGGAATGAAAATTTTTAACGGAAGATAAAGAAAAATGTGACGAAGCGTTTCTCCTGTTCTCAAGAAATTAAAGATACATTAACCGAGAATGCTTTTTTTATGCTTCAGTATCAAGAACAGCTTCTGTTTCTACAACATTCATCAACAATCTCGTCAATAGCCTTTTCACATTTTTTTAATTTGAAAATTCATAAAAACAAAGAGATAAATTATGATATATCTCGATATTATTGAATTTATTCTTATACAAATTGCATATTTCTCAGTATATACTTCATGTTAACACGCTCGCTGCACGACTCACGTCTGAGATTCGAACCATCTATCTAATTAGTTCCCCCCCCCCCCCGCCGCCCCTTCTCTGCCATCTCTTGACTACAGTAAAGAAGAGGGTCGTCTAATTAGATAATAGGTGTGAATCGTATTTGTTTCATACGGCGAATAACGTGTTAACAATTTCCCTGTGTGTAATACCTTTGACATCACCGGAGTAACGTGCTTTTCTATTCATTACCAATTCGGACTGAAAAGGGTTTGATGAGGCCTAGATGGCCACATGATCTGTACATAAATGAATAATGAAAGAATAATTTTAATTAGTTAATTAAAAAATAATCTGTAATAAATGAAAAGTTTTGTATATGAAGTATTTCTAAGTTGGGGGGTTTTGTTGTTTCTTTATTAACAAATAATAATTTCAGCCGGGAATTGTTACTACATTGTAAATAATCTTTTACAATAATTAACGTTAAAACTATTTCTTTCGGATAGAAAAACACCTCCGAACATAAAAGGATTTTAAAAGATTAGGAGACAAACGATTAGCTAGATTAGCAGGATTTAGCTATTATTAGCAAAAAATATTTTAGGAAAGGATCAGCTTACAGCTTTAAATAGGAATGTGAAAACACATTTTGCAGCTAGTATTTAATATCTAGAATGCATCTAGTTCAACGACTAGAATAAATCGAAATGATTTTTCTTCAATTTTAATATAGTAATCATTGATTATCGGTTAGATTGTTTCTGTACTTCTATAAGAAAAATATTTAATAATTGTAAAGCAGGTTTGGTACAATTATACAAAAGACATAAATCAAAAAATATAATAAGAAAACACCAGCAGTTTTAGCGAATTAAAAATTTTTTTATTGATTTTTAATGCTGAAATGTAATCAGCAATTATCTAAAACCTAAACACACAAAAAAATTCTTAATAAAAAAGTTCAAAATATTACAGGAAAATTAATAAACTTTAAATTAATTAAATTTTAAATAGATTAAGATTTAATTTAATTAAATAACTTCCACAAATATACTGTGGAAGCACACAAAAAATAAGCAACAAAGTACAAAGATATGAAATTTTGCAAAACAAATACAGTTATTAAAATATTTGCATAATGCGAATGAAACTCTTCGTATCATTTTCAAATACAATTAAAATCGTAAAACTCAAAAAGTTATGTGTTTATTAATTTGTTAAGAATAACGATAAAACAAAATAAATGTATTTACTATGAAGGAACTAAAAAAACGGGTTATTTGTAAAATAATTCTTATTTTTTAGTATTGCATCACTTTTAATTTAAATTTACTGATTTTGATAACTATTTAAGTATTAACAGTTTACATTTCAAAAGGTGTCGGCTGTGAAAAATTTATTCATATAAAAAATATCTGAAAACTTGAGTTCATTCCTGATTGATTCGAAATCAATACGAAATTTATTATTTTTATTTCATTTGATAGAGAATTTATTAAAAACTTTTTACCAAAAAAAAGTACTGATACCTTATCCAGTTTATTATCTTAAAAAAAATACAACGGAAATGCATTTCTTTCCTATTTTACTGTTAAAATTCAGGAACATATATAACCCTGTTGCACTTAAAAAATCCAATAAATTTTTAAAAACATAAAAAGAACTAAATAGGAAGTTACATTATTGGTCTTGTTCCATTAATGTATAGTAATACTTAAAACGAAAGCGAATATAAATCCTTCAGAAATTTATTAATTCATGCATAACATATTCATTTATTATTTTGTAAAGGCTTAAAATGCTTACCTAAATATAATTAATAACATAATTAACTAAAGTAAATTTTAAATACTAGTTATATATATATATATATATATATATATATATATATATATATATATATATTAGTTTGCTTCAAATGGAAAAAAATATGAGATGAACAAATAATGATGTGACAATGAAGATATAAGCAATAAATTTATGTTGTGTATTCTTATAAATTTTATCTGACACATAATTATTTTGAATCTTAAGAAAGTCAATCAAAAATTGCAAAAATCATTTATATAAGTGCAAATGTAACACTTATAGTAAATGAATTAAATAAATATTTAAATTAAAAATTATCCGGTTAATTGCTGTTTTATTGCATAATTTTAATAAACAAAACTATTTTAAGCTAAAATCGTTACTTTATTTTGTTAAAAATATACAAAATACAGAACATAAAAATCTTGGTGTACTAAATATTTATGCAATTTAATTAATTTTTTATCTTGACACTAAAATATACAAAACCCTTAATTAAATAATGAAAAAATATTCAAAAATCCACTTTTTCTTACTTTCATGCAAAAATACAAGTTTATAAAATTACTTACAATAAAATCATAATTGGATCTGCCATCAACTCTCAAAGTCGTCGTTCTGGTAAATCCAGGCAAAGTCCAACTCCTCGAAATCACCATTTAACGTTTTATTGAACACCCAAAAAACACATGGCATACCACAACAAGATGAATGACGCCTTTTCCTTGCTTTTTACTACAAAAACCAACAATAATCACATATTTCCTCCCACTTTGCGGAAATGCCTAACAGCTTTCTTCCCGTTCGGAATTGAGAAAGACACGACTGACTGATTAGCTGCTCTTTTGCAATGTGACTGAGAAACTTGGATCAACCCGTTCAAGACGAATCTGTTCTCTGTGACGGTGTGACTTTGCGGTGTGTCTTTGCCTTCTCTAGGTTAATGGGAGGAAAAAAAGAATGAAGGTTTCAAGGGCTTTTGATTATTCTTTTACTAGACTGATTGTAATGCGTTCCCGTTGACTTCATACGAGAGTTAGGGATTCATTAAGATATTGGCGGACCATGCAGCGGTGAATCTTTGGAGCAGAAATGATTTTGGTGTGGTGATAAATCACTGAAGAAGATCCAATTGCGTCTTTGTGTTCTATTAATATCAGCACTTGAAATTTGCGTTTCAGTATGAAATCCATTGACCGCTCGATTTTTAACTATGTTAGTAATGTACCACAGCTGTATAGCATAAAACACCACAACGAGCGACATAAAGAAAAATATGGCAATTACGAAGGGTCATCAGATAAGAAAAGTTGAAAGAGTTAAAGTTGCAACTAAAAAAAGATCAACATTTCGTGTTTAGTATACTTAAGACAGTGGTAAATGTAAATTATGTTTTGTCAAAGTTTATAGCTAAAGACCTGAAAAACCCGTCAACTAGGACATCACCAAAAAAATTTCTAATTTAGTTAAGTTTAGTTAGATTTCAACATCACGTTTTGAAGCTACATGAAGACTATCTTGGGATAGAGAGTGAACTTTTAGAATCAGTGTCTTATAGATTTTCTGCAATTATCGGAATTATTCACTACAATTCAAAACTCGTAATGATATTTAAGTAAAAATGTAAATAAAACTGCCAACAGCATCATAGTATCCCATATCCTTTGATTGCAAAAATACAGTGTAGTATCAGTAAATACAAGTATCACTAAACTAATCTATGTTTAGTTTAGTTAGGTTGGCGTTCTATTTTTGAGCTTCACGAGGTATATGTTGGGACTCACATCGTCAAATGTACTCGTTGAGTCAAATAACAAGGAAGACACCTGAGCCGTTACCCACCTCTCTAAATGTCCTTGACATGCCAGCGGAAGGAAGTGAGAATTCGGGGATGTAATGTACACCAAGCCTGCTTGCATGGCGGATCTTTGGTGAAATGGGGTCTGGAACCTACAACCCACAGGTTTCGACGTCTGAACTCCGCCACGAGGACATCGGGATATTAAGGAAATGCCTATTTTGGAACGGACCTCATCATTTTGAACCGGAGCTAAATGACAAGGACGATACCTGAGCAGGCACCCGCCTCTCTAAATGTCCTCGGCATGCTAGCGGAAGAAAGAATCTTTGAAAGATTTAACGTGCAGCAGCCACCTGCTTACATGGCGGGTGTTTAGTAGAATTGGGTCTGGAACCTACAACCCACAGGTTGCTATGCCTTAGACTCTGCCACCAGGCCATCCTGGCTCTTCAGAGAATGTATATTTTGAAACGGAACTCATCATTTTGAACCGGAGCTAAATGACAAGGATGACACATGAGCAGGCATCCGCCTCTCCAAATGTCCTCGACTTGCTAGCGGAAGGAAGTGTCTTTGAAGGATTTAACGCGCAGCAGCCACCTGCTTACATGGCGGGTGTTTAGTAGAATTGGGTCTGGAACCTACAACCCACAGGTTGCTATGCCTTAGACTCTGCCACCAGGCCATCGTGGCCCTTAGGAAAATCTCTGATTAAAGCTTCACAAATTATTTATTCTGGAAGTGTGAAGGGCTTCGAATTCCTCTCTTTTTCTCTCAAAATACGATGACTGATTTAACTGAGCATTTAAGTGATCAAATCAAAGAAATTTTAATTAGTCTCGTAGCCTATTGTATTGCTGCAATGAGAGTACAGATACTGGCTATTTAGTAGCTCAGTTAGCCATATCCCCTCTTGCTTCCAACGCAAGTTTCAGCAGCCAGGGGTATGGCATTATTTTTCGCCTCCTTGTGATATTTTTCTTGAAAAAGTGACAAACGACTAAAGTTTTGTCCTCATAGCGCCCGAAAGACTGGCGCCAGGGGCATCTATACCTCCTTGCCCACCCCCGGTTGCAACGCCACTGGGCTTAAATATAAAACATATTATATTCGAATAAGCTATAACCAAACGATTAATAAAATGTTAATTCAAAAAGAAATTATTTATCCCATTAAACTGCAATAACAAAAAAATCTTAATAAAAATCATTACATAGAATTTTTTTTAAATGTGGTTCCGTGAAATGCCCCAGTTATTTTAAAGAACGTTTTGATTAATTTTCGCACTGCACGTGATTAAACAATTTTTAAAGAGGACCACTAGTTTAAAAGGTGAAATGGTCGACGAAATTCGAACAATTCACATAGAATCTTTATTTGAGCTTTGCAAAATTATTGAAATAAATTATCAAAATTCTATTTTAGAGAATTCTAATTTTTGAAAACAGAACCTCTATTTCATTACTAATTCTTTTTGTGTTGCAATGAAATTGCTATTCAAAACACTTTATAGGTTATGTCCTCTTTAACATAAATACAAGTTACCTCAATTCAAGTATACTCAAAAAATAATTCAGATTATAAGTCCTATTATCATGTTCCAATATGGATACGTGGGCAATAAAGAAAGTCCTGCTACTTCTTCAAGCTAGCAACCCATCGGAGTGCCTGTCAAGTAGACAAAACGCCGCCCCATGCCCCCGTGCCTGATGCCATTATGGCAACCGAACCGGTTGAATGGGCATGGTGTCAAGTAAGGTTAAAGTGTAAATGTGCTTTTATTTATAGTTGGTTTATTATGATATTTTAATTTATAGGGGTCACCTAGATTAGACAGGTATCATAACTTTAATTCAATCTATTAAATATTTAGGCCTTAAAATAGGCAAATTATTTGTAACTATGTAAATAGAGTGTACGAAATCATTTTAAGCGAAAACGTTTTGTAGTTACAGTTACAGAACAAGTGTTTATATTTAGGTATCATCCATTAATTATTTTAACAAAAGCCAAAAATCCCTTACGCCTTTTTAAATTAATTAGGAATATTTGCTATGATATCTTCAGATAGGAAATTTCTGTAGCTGCAATTTACAACAACCATTTTATTAAAATAGTGGGGGGAAAAGTTTGGGAGAAATTTTTGTTGTTGTTGTCCAAGGGTTGCCTAGATTGGACCACAAACAAAAACAATTTGATAATTTCAATCAATTGGATAATTATCTTAAACTATAGGAATAGCTCAGAAAGTTGTCTATCACCACTAGTAGACCTCACAAATTGCAATTGGAATAAGTTAAATTAAAAAAACAATAAAAGGGCACTAAAACCATCAAATGTTGGATAAAAAAGTATAAAAACTTAGGGTGGGTATCATCTGCATCATTTGTGAGGAAACAATGGAAGAAGAAGAAGTGACACAGTGCATAAAATGTCATATTTGGGTTCATGCATTGTGCAGTGGTGCGATTTTGAGAATCAAAAAATATGTTTGTTTTAATTGTACTTAAAAGAAATTGGTGGTCGATTCTGAGCAACCAGTGATCTAGGAAACCAGTTTTCTTGATTGGACCGATGACGCATTTTATTGAAACTGCTTTTTGACTTATTAAAATTGCATTTCATAAAAAAGTTAATTATACTGTTATGAAGATAATTAAGCCACAAAAAATTTCTACTACTTGTTTTTCATTAAAATTCCTTCTCCATCACTGTACATTAAAAAATATCCAAGATGTCCAAATTCGGCGATTCTCCCCTGCTACAGAGTGATTCAGAAGCCCGGAGCAACTTTCATATCTGCAAGCGAATAAAGATAGAAAGATGCCGTTTGCACAGAAAAGATGCAAATGAAACCATTTTTCAGTATAATATCGCGAATTCATAGGCGGTTTAGTTCACAATTTAAAACACCAGATGGCTCTGCAGCTGGTGGAGCGATGATTTACATAGGATAAGGCTGGTCATGACGTCCATTCAACGCCGCTCCACACCAAAACCGGTCGTCGGTGTGAAAACCCGATCAGAAGTTTAGTTTATTAATGTCTCAACACGAGGGATATTTTGGGCGGACCTCTTACTTTTGAACCGCGGTCAAATGTCGAAGACGACACCTGAGCTGACAACCCCTCTCCGAGCGCACCATACCAACGGGAGGAGGTGTGACCCCCTACGTATGATTTAACGTGCAACAGGCCTAATACACAACAGATCTTCAGTGGATTCGGGCTTCGAACCTGGAACCCTCCTGCTCAGAGGCTGACACCTTACTACTAGGCCACCTCGGCCTAACCGATCAGAATTGGAGCTGTATGGAGCAGAGGGTTGGATGTCCAACCGGTATGAATATCCATATCTCCATTTGGACTACAGGACAATAAATCAACACCGGTGGGAGTAAGTACGTGTGGGGGGGGGGCCGTGGGGGGAGTGGAAAGCGGGGATCGGAGTGACTGGTAACGGATGGATTTGCATTGCGTGGAGCGGTCGTGACTGGCCTGCCTAAATCGATGGGGTAACAAATGAAATAGCTTGGAGTGGAGCAATAGTGAATGACAGGCTTAAGACTGACAGACTTCCCGTCGACAGATTTCACCCAAAAATTGATACAGATATATTATTTTCGTTATACATAAAATTACATTTGTATAGTTCGTTCCGTTTTCCAACTTTCAGTTTCATAGATAGATAGACAGACAGGTGGACAATCATAATTCCATTTTTTTAACTGAGGATGTCACATCTTATATATATATACACACACACATAAGCGGGTGTTTTATCACCAAACTCGCACCATATAGAAGGCGGTTTTTTTGCAATTCGCGCACAAAATTGCACAAATTTCAAAACTGCATGTGCTGTTCATCCAATATGCACATCGTTTGCACAAAACAAGTTTTGTCATCTCCCGCGCTTTAATAACAATATGCACAAAACGAGTTTAGTCGTTTCCCGCTTAAGATGTGTTAAAACGAGAAGATTCATCGAAATCTCGAAATTAAATATTTTGTTCATTACATTTCATTTTCTTTTAATATATCCTTTACGAGAAAATGAAGAATGGTAACCACATGTTTTTCCTTCTATTTTTGAGTCATTCGATCCTCCATTCCTTGAAATGCAAACCGCCGAGAGTTAGTAGTTTTATGACAACTATTAATTCTCTACAGTGTTCTAAACAGAGATGTTTGAATTCTAACCACAAAGATACCATACCAACCATATTTTCATCTTTCATCGATTTATTTTACTCTGAGAGGGTGTCACTACTAGGAGATTCGAATAGAATACCCACCAGCTGGGTTCCTTCTTTGTTAAAAAAAATAATAATTGGTCATTTAAACCCTGAGTACCTTGCCAACATTCATTATGCTGTTTGATCAGAAATTTGTAACTTGTTATTAAGCTTTTCTCTATAGCAGTATTTTGACATTCCAATTCAAGCCTCACAAAATAAAAATTATTCCTTTCAAGGAAATTATTTTACGAAGTTTTTATCAAAGACGGATTGCTAGGATAATTAAATGGCAAACTGCAAATTCTTATTAGTGAATTTAACTTCATATTTCATCGGGAGAGAAGGTTTCTGTTGTCCAGTTGTTTATCCAAAAGCTGGTGTTAGTTGCAGTAAATTTAACGATGCAACACAAATAGTAGTTACATTTCAAAGAAAAATTTTTATTAGCCTTGCTCAAATATTTAAAAATAACAATAGAACCAAACTATACAAGAAATTAAATTTTTAATGAAATCTAAAACTAACAGTATATAATACAGTTGTAAAAGTTCTGAACTTCAAAGAAACAGTTCTGTAAAAACTTATTCTCTAACGATTATGTGCGTTTTTCTTCATTCTTCTTCTGTTGCTCATCTTTCAGCGAAACTTCATACAGAAACACCTGAAATGTACAAAAACATAAATTCACTTTCCAATTACAAAATATAGTCTTAAAGCGGGACATTCACCAGTGTTCCAATCCACTTTTTTGGAACACAGGATGCCAAACCCATTCGACAATGAAAAATCCCGATGATAAGTGGAGTAGACTGAAGGAGAATTTGGAATTCCAATGTTGTTGGATTTCCGTTCATCCCATTCGGCCATAAAAGCGAAATACGATCATTCGAGCGGGCGATAAATCACCCGTGTGCGGTGGAGCGTTGGGGAAAGGGTATATGCTTGGGTGCCAGAATAGAGAAGTCAGGGCTGAGAGAGGAGGGTGCTCTCTCCAAAAAGCAAAAATCCCCCGTGTGGAGTGGGGGTCAGTCTGGCGGGAGGACGGGTGGGGGTCGAAGCAGCCGGTGCGCTTTGGAGCATCCGTGAATGACCCACCAAAATCTATCGAATGGGTGGAAAACAAACCGGTCGTTGGTCCAATTGGAATAGCGCAGTGTTGTCGTGAATGTCCAGCCTAACATCTGCTTTTGAAATGTACTTAAATCTTTAAGAAAGAAAATTAAGGGAGATTCGAATCTCTAGTCTGAAACATCGTAGCGTGATAATGTTTTGGGTTTCATTCGCCTTTCTATATTAATTTTTTTTTAATTTATTCTTATATAGAAACGATAGCACACAAAAATGTATTTAATATCGTTGCAACACACATGAGCTTAAATGCAGTAACTTAAGCAAAGAGAAGTCTTGTTGCAAAATATACTTAAAGACATTTTTTAAATGTATTAAAATTAGACAAAAAATTGTACATAAATAAAATTTGCATCACTGAAAAGCTAATTTTTGCATTTTAAAGTGGCGTTAAAAAAGTTTGCATGCAATAATATACTCCGAAGTTATTGAAGGAAAACGATAAAACCAGACTAGTGATAGGAACTTGCACACATGTTTGCTTTCCTCTGACTCATGGTGGACACTAACCTGTTCATTCTCATTTAGCACTTCGGACTGACCACTTGTTCTTTAAAATTCTCTTTTGATGTGTTACCTTGTGTGACCTTGAATCTAGCATGGTACAACGTCAAGCGTTGGTATTTGAAGAAAAGCTACAAATAATTTCGGAAATCGATCAAGAACTCAAGCAAGTTGATGATGCTACAAAATACGAAATTTTTTCAGTCGACTATAGCTTTTTGAAAAATAAAAGTATTGAAGATGCTGTAAAAAGAAGTAAAGTGGATAGCAAACGAAAGCGATTTAAAGATTCCGTAAATGACGACGCTGACAAAGTTTTCAACTAAAATTCACTTTTTGAATTTCTAAAACAGCTTAAATATTAAATCTTATATCAGTATATAAAATTGTATATTTATATGTTTATAAAATACAATTTTATCTCAACTTTTTTTGTAAGATGAATCAATAAGCACAATTGAATATGTTAGTACATTAATGCATGCACACGCACATAAACATTGGATGCGCAAATCGTCAAACTGTCTATAACGATAACATGTATATAACAATATATTTTCTAGGTCCCTACAATATCATTTTAGACAAATTTTACTGTAAATGTGAATTCTATTTCTGAGCTCAGATAGATTGTTTTTTCAGTATTTTGAAAATGCTTAACTAAGGTATTTTTTTCAATAAATAGTTTTATATAAGTTAAATATCCCTCAGTGTGATCACTTCTTTAGCTAGAGCATAATTGATCAGGTAGAGACCTGATCTTTTTAGAAAATTTTGAACCTTGGGTGTAAACATCCAATTTAAATTATATACCACTATAAGATCCAAGAAAAATTGTTTTCCTTTTGACTGATTAGAATGTTTATTATCTTGAGTTATAAAAAAAAAACACGAAAGCAATTGTGACCTAGCGATATTTAAAACCATTCACTACAAAAACTTTTAAGTTAAATATTTTCTCGTATAAATATTACATTGATTAGCTAATAATTATTAATAGTAAACACACTGATTCTGTTCTTATCTGGAAACATTTTACAGATACTTTCCTACTCTATATACTATTTGTATTATTTTACAAAGTATATTACATGGGCAAAGTATATTACATGGACAAAGTATATTACATGGGCAAAGTATATTACATTACAAACAATTATCAATAGTTAGCTAACGACTAAACAGCAATGTAGACGTGTAGTTCAAAACATTTGCTAACAGTCTCAAAAGTCTACGAAGCCTATAAAAAAGGCGACGACATCTGTGATACTCTGAAACAGTGACTATTGTCTTGTTTACTCAATTAGAAATATTTTTAATGTTGTATTTTAGATATATAATGGCAGTGTTTTATTTTACTCTATATGTGTAATGATATTTTATTTTACAATTTTATTTTATGGACATAATCTTATTATCTGGAGATTTTTAAAGTTTCACAAACTTGGCAATGAAGTCGTATCGTGTGCTTACGTCTTACCTAATAATCTATGATCAAATCTAATTACAATCTTGTAGTAATTAATATAAATAAGAAGCAATTACCATTAATAAAGGCTCGTATATCATGCATCAGGGAGTTAGCGGCCACTGTAAAAAACAAACAGTTGATAAGAGATTCAACTTTTGCTAGAAATTGAAAATGGAGTCGTTCATGTTCACGTGATTCACATCGATTCAGGCAGTTAATTCTTTGTGAGCATCATTTTTCTAAAACATTAATAATTTCGAGACATTTCAACTGGCCAGATTTGCACCGACTGCCCTGGTGAGCCTCGTCGTTTTACAGATGAGAAATGTTCAAAAGCTTGGTCCAGTGCTGCTCTCAGTTTTTTTCTTGAGCTGGGTATTGTTGGATCGTAGTTGCTACAATTCGTTGCAAATCTGGGATATTTTCTTTTCGAAATATTTCATTGAGGTTAGTTTCCGAAATAGATTTAATTAACTGAAATTTTTTAGAGTTAATTAATTTTGAAATCGTTACGCATGATTTAACCCTTTCGCTTTCATTGGTTTCGCAGTAAAACCACACATTGAACTTTTTTTACTGCGCATGGGCGACACGTTGCGTAATTTTCCTTTCATAACTTAAGAGCCAGATATATAGGCCAATTTATATAAAAATTCCAGTTCAATACCGTTAGTATTCACAAAGATATCGGCATTGCAAGATCTAAATTGCTTTTGATCTCTAAAAGAAACAAAATGATGAGGGTTCTTGCACAAATTGATAGTTTTTAAAATTGAATCTTCGAAAGTAATATTGAATTTTACGAAGTTTGAATATCCTGAATACTCACGTATACTTATAAATTAAATACATAATTTAAATTGCATTTCGGTGATAACCTATTCGGATTAAGAATAGCCTGTTACAGTTCATTGGTTTCTCCGTGAAAAAACAAATTCTTGAAAATAAAAAATGCTAATTTTTTTCCCCTTTACATATTTATGATCAGCTACATGTCTAATACTCATTTTTGAAATAAATTCAGTAATTTTCAAAACGAAACGTGTAGTGAACTTTAAAGAATTAAAGTCTTAAGTACCGAGAAGCATTTTGATAAAACTATTTATATACAGGGTGTCCACTCTAATCGGGGCCCATTAGCTGATTTATAAACCATTAGAGATAGTCATATACTTTCAATAGGAAAAATACTCTGAATGACGAAAAGAGTTATATTTTATGTAGTTTCAGTCACTAGATCCGCTAAGCAGAGAAAGACTCGAGGGAGTGGCAGCCGCTGATTGGCCAAAAATAATGATACTCACATCTTTATAACTTAGTCAGTTTCAGTCGCAGAAGAGGGAGAGCAGAAACTATTTTTGTTTAAAATGTTAGTGTGTCAAGAATACTTTATTAAAAATGACTAATAGGACTGTATAAAATTTTAGACTTCGTCGCTTTTTCAGCAGTACATTTATGTACGCAAACATAATAAATATAAAAAAAACTTTTAAAAACGCTTTTACCAATGCATTAAAAAGGAAAAATAATAATTTCTTCTCAAAAATCTGGAGTTCAAAACAAAAATCGTAAAAGCATGAGGCGCTGGTTTTATATCTTTCTCCTCTTGTTTCCAGCGCCTCGCGCTTTTACTCTTTTTGTTTTGAACTCCAGATTTTTGAGAAAAAAATAGTTTTTTTTTCTTTTTTAATGCATTGGTAAAAACGTTTCTTCTTTAAGGTTTCTTTTTATATTTATTATTTTCTAGTTTTTAGTCTTTAATTTATGTCATAATTCAGCATTATAAATATTTTGGGATTTTAGAATCAATTTTTCATGAACTAATTCCAACAATTATTTTATTGAAAAAAGCTCTAAAATTGCTTAAATATTGCATTGTCATCAAGACCCAATGAATATACAAAATTTCAGAACTCTAGTGCATTAAGAAGCGAGTGAAAAATCGATCACAAAATTCTGACCTTACAAAAAATATTTCGAACTTAAATCCATTTTTCTTCAATTAATTCCAGCAATAATTTCTTTAAAAAGATGTATAATAGGATATACTTATTTTTATTTTTATTGAAGCATTTAAATTATTGTATAAAGTATTTTAGTTCTCAAAAAATACTATAGATGGCACCACTGAAACCTACCGAATTCAAACGTAATTTTGCGATTTTTTTTTAAATTGATAATTTAGAGCTCTAAAATAATTAAAATATTGCATTGCCATCAAGACCCAATAAATATACAAAATTTCAGAACTCTAGTGCATTAAAAGGTGAGTGAAAAATCGATCTCAAAATTCCAACCTTACAAACAAACATGAAACATTTCGAATTTAGTAAAGGCATTTAATAAAATATAACTTTTTATGCCATGTAAAATATTTTTCCAAATGGAGCTATATGTCTATCTCTAACGGTTTAGAAATTAGCTAGTGGACCACCTGTATAATAATTTAGCTCAGCATATTCAATTAGTTCAACTCAGTTCAAATGACGTCATAGTCAAGTAACAACTGCACGTATCATTTCACATGTAAATGCACGTTGGCTCACTATCAAGTAAGATAAGGTGCTGTCAAGTCTTGCTCATTGTCCTCATTCCGAGGCGGATTTCAAAAACAAATTGTGCATCAGATGAATATGAACTGACTCCATGAGTTCCAATTCAAAAATCTTCTGATGAAGGTTGATAAGTAAAAACTGAGTGTTAAATTTAATATTTAGAAATATTTCTTCTTTTCATATACAAGCAGGACGAGTGTCTTTTTTGTCTGTAAATGGTACTTACCTTCACCTCCAGCCATTGACCGAAACAGCCTTATAACACCATAAGTACAATAAATCTAGAAAAGGGACAAATTTTAAACATTAAATATTCCAGAAAGAAATTACTCATTTTTAAGTAATGCAGAATTAATTCCAAAAAGGCAGTGGAGATTCTAATCAGTGAAATTAGGAATGGATTTTATTTTCATACTATATCCTATTTTTAATTTCTCTACATTAAATTCACATTTCCCGGCTTTATATTATTAATTTAAGATTAATTGCATAATAAGCGATCTCTGCATCCCTTTTTCTCAACTAACCCCTTAGCCACCGTACGTGCATCGAATTATCGCATTTTCAGGCTTATAAACTAAAATTTAATCATTAATTAGCTGCATAATTTGACACAAAAATTACGTAGGATCCATCAACATCTCAAGTATTCTGTGCCTTCTTAGGTGAATGAAAACGAATGAAACGAATCTTAGGCGAATGAAGGACTCTTTTTCAAAAAAGGAGGGGTCATCTTATTAGATAGCAAAAAAAAAAAAAAAATGAAACTTACGGGGATAATACAAAGCCTAAAGCGATGAATAAGGTATCAGTGGATAGGATTTTTTTTCTGATTTCTGACATAGCACACTCGGATTACGTTAAAACACATTGTTTGTTTAAAATTTAAGTTGAAAGAAAAATTAAAATATCATAGACGTTGTGATATCATGGATGCTGTAAAGTTTTTGGAGGCACAATCCCACAAACTTTCCAAATGCTGGATTTACTTATAGACAACTCTATGTAGCCTGTAAGAGTCAATAAATCAAACAGTATTTTTGAATCAATTATCGTAAATTACAAAAAATCCAAGATGATTGCATCCGGACATCCAATATTGGGTACGAAGAGGAATTTTAAGTTGTAAACTCGTTCACATAAATAAACTGTCTTTGCTATTTTGTGTAAATGTTATGGTTAATATGGTTAATCGGTTATCATCCACAATAACCTGTTAAAGTGATAAATGATTTGTCACATTGACCGGTTATTATCCACAATAACCGATTATCCACACTGACTGTAACGTATACACTACGCTGAGTATTTAATTTCAACAACCCAACAAATAACTAAATCAGTTTTAGAAGGACGGGGTGGAAAGACCTTGAATGTTCGAAAGTTTTGCACGATTTTACTAGTAAGAATAAGATTTCGCTACGAAGGTCAATAGAATTCAAAGAACTGAAGGCCTGATGGTAGAGGCTCAGTTTCGGGACCGGAGGGTCAGGGACTCGAGTCCCGCTTCCAACAAAGATTCGCCATGTACGCGAACCTGAGGCACTTTAAGTCCATGGGGGTCAAACGTCCACCAGCTTGAAAAGGGGTGCAGACTTAAGTGCCATCCTCATTACCACTATGGCCCAAAATTACGAGGCATCCCAAAAATTCCCATGCCTTCCATGCACTTCTTAACTGGTCGTTTATCTAATAACCTAAAACGAAGGAACTGAAGATAGCTACAAATTTCAAAAACATTAGCGATGCTTTCAGATTTTAAAATACTTAACAGAAATTTGACATGCTTAACAAAATGTCAACTAGAATCTAAAAAAAACTATTCCGTGAACTGTATTTAATTGGCATGACAAGACAGTAAATATATTCTCCTTCCTTGTCATCAAAGTAAGAAACAAAAATCTTTACGACAGTAGCAGTTAGGACATGAGAACAATAAATTTAGTCCTTTAAAGCTTCTAAAGATGCATTTATTTGCCTTTACTTCATCCGGGAACGGCTTAGTTTAAATTCGCGCGGTGTTTACTCCATTTAAAAAAAAAATATTTCAATAGGATTTCAAGACAAGGTCATTTGCTCTGTGTTATCATTCTGTATTCTTTAAGATCAAACAGCTAAGGCATACAGTCTTCCAAAAACTACGTGCTTTGAATAGCTCATATACCTATGGCTAGCTATAACTTGTCTATTTTTTTTAATTTAGTCATGAGTAACCTTTTAATTTAAAAAAATGTATCACAGGGTTTTTAACATTTTTGGTTGTTGTTTTTATTGCTGTAACAAATTGTTGCACTTGTTGATGGGTATGGTGTGTTACTGAAACTTTTCCTTTCGTGCAGTACAGGTACAATACCGGTATCATTGCGCAGAAACTGGTACAATACCGGTATCATTGCGCAGAAACTGGTACAATACCGGTATCATTGCGCAGAAACTGGTACAATTACTGTGCGCATTGGAATCATTGGAACGCATTAGTTTTACTCCCCTTACGTAGCTAATCTGTAAGATCTCTGTATTTTTCTGAAAATAATTTCAACTCATTCTATCGCCTTGAGTGTAATCACAATATTTATTGATAGAGGGGAAAGAGAAGAATAGGCAACGCTACAGGTGGTCGACGTGCACAAATATACACAGACATCACGTGGACGGATTCTGTCCAAAATTTGATACACGTCTGCTATTTTATCGTAAATACAACACATCAAGTTTCATACTTGTAGTCAACTAAGTTTTTGAATTATCATATTTATATGCACACAGACATGATTCCAATAAATTTAATCAAAAACAGCTTTTAAAAACACACTTTTATCAGTGTAAGAAGCAGTTGAATTTTTTTTATTTTAATTATTTTCAAATATTTAAACTTAAATAAATTTTTCTAAAACTCACAACCAGGTGGCGCCACTCGCTTAGAATCAAAATTTAATTTAATTAATGATTAAATGATAATTAATTTCTGTAAATATTAAAATAGTGTATCGCCATGGAGTGAAAATTAATTACGAAATTCCATCTTTACAAAAAATAAACAAGTCAAGCTAAGTAAAAGTGTTTGGAAAATGTTTATTCGCATTCATAAAGCCCTAAAACGTGGAAATTCATCAAAATCTCGAAGGAAAATTTTTGGACGATTACAATATTTTCTCTTCGTATACGAAGAGGTAAAAATGATTTGCCGCTGAAAGATATAGTTTCTAGGAAAGCTATTTATTTTGTAGAAAATTAGGAATGTGATTATCAGCGACTTAACAATGCCAGGTGAAAAACTAAAAAGTAAAACGGCAATTAGATGCAGGAGCAATTGAACAAAATTCAACTCAAAGTAAACCTCTAGAAACACCTAAAGAAATACTTTCTAGCAATAAGTTGTTTTTTTAATAAACAAAGATTTAATTTAGTTCCGCAAACAAAATTTTGAGATACAGATTTAATAGATTTTTTATCCATGGTCCATCTAGGAACTTGAAAGGGGAAAAAGAAAAATGAAATGAAAACTTTGCAGGAAATAAACACATTTAATTCACAATTTGAAAGTTAATTATTTCCTGTTTATCCCTTTTCAACAGGTAAGCAATCATCACAAGCAAAATGACATCCATTTTAATTATTCAGAGGGAAACTTATGAAGAAAATCTATATATATATATAAAACGCTAAGGTACGTGGCGCAAAAAAGGGGTTAATTTCTCTTTTGCCGATGGTAACGATCGGTTTGTTTACGAAACAAAACCGGTAACCTCTGCCATGTTAGGCATAACTTCGTAAGAATAGCCTGCTACTATATTCGTTCTAAAAACAAGTTATTCTTGAAAAAAATGAGTTTAAGATATACAATATAATGATATAATGTCCTACAATATAATGAAACTTTAGACGAAATGATTGAAAAGATATCAGTTAGAAATAAAGAAGATGGGCGAGCTAGAGAATGTTCAGATCAACATCAAAATAGTTTAAGACAGCGAAAGGAAAATCGTGTTAATTCTCAATTGAGGTGAACATCATGGAACTTACTATTTTGAGCATTGTTTTTTCCGTATTTTTCTTTTATATGCACTGCGATATAAAGGAAAGTTGAAATCAAAAAAGACCCCGTTTCACTCTCCACCAGTAATTCCTGATAGTACAGTCGTCATGTTCATCACTCGGGCGTTGCGAGTTCGATACTTTAATAACAAAATTTTGCCCCAGTGCCTTTCATTACCTTTCTCTTCCTCCCATAATTATCTCATCATTTTAGTATCACCTTAGGAGTTTAATTGATTTATTTCTAATCCTTGAAAATTAAAAACTTTCAAAAAAATCTTTAAACGTTGTCCTTTCTTAGACTATTCATTAATAAATTATCTTCATTTGGTATATGTATTAACTAAAAGGTATAATTTCCATAAAGCCGTATCAGTCCAATTTACGGATGAGAGGCATGCAGCCTCAAGGAACCTTCAAGTATGGGACTAGGCGCCAATTTGGCTAAAAATGCATCTTGTGCGTATAACGGATCGCAGATGCTCTGCGCGGGATCAGCTAGTTTATAATAAATAGCTAACCACAAAATAATTTGAAATCCATTCAACTTTGTTCAGTTCAAAAATGTGCGGGGGTTTCTTTTAAACTGGCGGGTTTTTTAAAAGTTACTTTGACCCTTTCACCCAAAGGTTGAGAGGTAGACGGGAAAATCAATCGGTGTTGGAAAAGTTAAGAAGTTCTTTTTTTCTCAACTATGGGCATACGGTAAGTTTTTATTTATGAAGTTAATTTTAATTTAGCCAAATGGCTGATAATTTTAATCAATCTTATTAGCATTTTGATGTTTTTGTATCTGTTTTTCCTCTTTTTTTTTGAAAATATGCTTTTTTGTGTACAGATCTCCTTTGCCTTTTGTTTGGGAAATTTCGGTGTAAGAGAAGCTATGTTTGGCGTAATGCTAGCTTCTTACAGCAAAATTTCCCAATTATTATTTTGAATCCATTTCGAATCAAGTTCTTAGCCCTTGAAAAAATGGACTATAATAGATTCCTTGTTTGCTTTTTGCTTTTTTCGATTACTTCTGAGTTTATCTTTGTTTTCTGGTTTTCTTTGTATGATATTGATTTCTACTGTTCTCTCTTTTTTGTTTTGCTGCTGCAATTGCTCGCTACTTAAACATTGTATAAATTTTATTTTCTAAATTTTATTCTCTAAATTTTATTGTTTATAAATAAATTTTTTGTTGTTCTCGTTTAAAGTTTAAGTTAAGATTCTTTTTTTTTTAATTTTTTCTTATTTTTACAGTTGATTGTTTTTATGCTCCATATGACAAAACCAGCTGGACTGTTTTCCCCTCGATTTAACTTACTTGTAAACCGGCATAGTACGGAAG
Source organism: Araneus ventricosus (assembly GCA_013235015.1). NCBI lineage: Eukaryota > Metazoa > Arthropoda > Arachnida > Araneae > Araneidae > Araneus > Araneus ventricosus. The sequence continues at coordinate 83,344 of BGPR01001451.1, forward strand.
CGTTTTGTTTTTAAATTCGTAGTATAGTGAAAATCGAATATGCGATTTTGACCTCTTCCGTTCGATCGAATGGTCCAAAATTTTATAAAGAGCTACAATTTTGGTGAACATACCGGATTCGGATAGGGTATACAATTCGGACAATACACTTATTTAATTTATCTTGCTTGTTATGTTTTTGAGTTATCATATTCGTATACATGCGGATGTCCTAACAAACAAACAGTCTCTTGAATATATTTAGGCCAAGATTCAACAAAGATCTACAATTTTGGTATTGAAATCTTATATTAAAATCCGGCCATCTAGCTTGCTGCGTTTTTAAGGTATAGCGTTCACATACACCAGAACAGACAGACAGACAATGGATTTCGTCCAAAATTTGATACAGATATACAATTCTAGCAACAAAATTCGATGTCGAATTTCATCTATCTAGCTCGCTGCATTCTTTTATTATCGTATTCACATGCACATAAACAGACCAATAGACTTAAGACCGTATACCAAATTTCATCCCCCTGCCTTGTTGCATTTTTTAGTCATCGTGTTCACAGTTGTTTTTTCAAACTCAGGGAGGTCTAAAACGTGTACAATGTCAATTCATTAAAACTTCGAAGTCGTTTTTTTTTTTTTTTTTGATATTAACTGTACTTTCTCTACTTCGTATACGAGAAAGTAAAAAATACTGAAAACAGATGCATAAAGAAACTGGAAATACGTCTCTAATACGTCTAAACAGCATTTACCCTTATAAGACCGATTTTTTTTAAAAATGATTTAATTTTTTTTTACTTTAATTTATTGAATAAAACATGGGAAAAACTTTTTAAAAAATCCTATTTTGTTTCCAGTATGGTTTATGGATAAAAAACAGTTACAAACTGGCTACGCAGGATGTCAAACGCATATAATTTTTTTATAATTAATAATACGGATAAGGAATTTTCCTCAACATTGTAGAATCAAGCGTACGAACAAAGCCAAAAAGATGGAGCCTCAAGTAGAAAACATCAATTTATTTTTATTAGCACTCAAGTTGCCATCCATATGCTGTAAATTGGTTTAATAAAATTTTCAATATGTATCCTATTAGCAACAACAGGCATTAGAGCTTCGGTTTTATTCTCAAGATTTTAAAAGACAAAATTGGTATGTTGCTTAAAGGCAACACTGGGCATTTAAGGGTTAATAACAATGTTTAGAATAATTTAGAAGATCATCGGGGAAAAAAATAATTCATAAGTAATCAATTTCAAAACTGGAAAAACGAAACGGGGCAAAAAAGCAACATTACTATAAAAATATCTGAAACTGCAGCAAACATTTATCAAAATTAATTTGAGTTGTGACATTTAAACGTCGTTTCCGATATACTTACAAATTATGAGACTTAAATTTGTTAAAGTAACATGAGTTACATGGAGCAGATCTCACAATTTTCACTGATTCGATTATTATTTATCTTTCGATTATATTTAAATAATGTATCTATGCATTTAGCTATATTTTAATTTCCTTTTAATTATTTATATTTTAATTTAATTTTTATTTTAAATTAATGTATTTTTCATTTATTTATTTGATTCATTCGATTTATTTATTTGTTTATTAAATCAATATTCCATTATTTGTAGCTGCATAAGTAGTACTGGGGATTAATCTCAAAATTGTAAGCCGTGTTTATATGATAATGTCGACACCTGAAACAGCACTTAACATTTCAGATTTCCGCACTACGCTAACAATCAGATATTTAGAGCTAAATACAAATTTTAGTAACAAAACTCATTCCTGCTGTGTTTTATTTTATCTATCACACGCACAGATAATGGAATTTTTTAACACTTCCTTTGAATTATTTAAAAGCTTGCATAATAATACCTAACACTAAATATTCTAGCTAAGTTTATCAATCCTGTTTAGCATCATATTTAATCAATTTAATTCGTGTGACTTCGACGGGTAAAAAAAAAAACACTTCCGTCGAGCCGGAGTCGAACCAGCGACCTATGGATATCTGCATCTCCGCACCTACAGTCCACCGCTCTGCCAACTGAGCTATCGACGGCTGCACGAGAAGCGTTCAAAAGTGAAGTAACCGAAACATTTAGGTCAACGAAGAGAGCGCTATTATGAAGCGAGCGAAACCAGTTTCATGTTGGCCCCAAGTTTTTTAAATGGGGAAGGGGCATAGAGGGAAGGGTAGTATCTTATACTCTAAGGGAAGGAGCTGTAATTTACAAGAAAATAGGAAGATTAGCTCACTACCCTCCCTCCCCCCCCTCGTCCAATTTGCACACATATAATGTCCATAAAGTTCCTGTAACTTTACAAGTATATATGATAGAAAAAATGCCCAAAAAGGATTAGAAGGCTTGATATATTTCATTTCTTTTTCCTTTCAGAAATTCTACTTACTATTTCTTTAAACTTTCTCGCCCACTTGGAAATAAGGGACTCTTCTCCATATCAGTCTAATCTATATATCTAAAATAATTTGATAAAAAAAACATTCGCCAAGTCCACCAGCCTCAACCACTCGACCGATTTTGCCATTTTTTTTCCATATGAAAGCTTACGATGTCTAGATATGTCATCAAAGGTCGTCTGCCCCCCACTAACCCCCCTTTTTCGAACGAAATCGAAAAAACTCTTTCCCACTGTACATTTCTCTATGGGGAAAAACATTTCGGCAGTTCGTAATAACCACTCGACGGATTTCAACAATTGTTTTTTTTCTAATTGAAAGGTTATGACGTCTAGATATGTCATCATGGGTCGCCTCGCCCTCACCACCTTCCATTTTTGAACAAAATAGGAAAAAACACTTCTCCACCATACATTCTCTGTATTTTTTTTTATTTCGTTCAAAAATGGGGGTTGGTGGGGAGCAGACGACCTTTGATAACATATCTAGACGTCATAAGCTTTCATATGAAATAAAAATTGTCGAAATCCGTCGGGTGGTTATTACGAACTGTCGAAATGTTTTTCCCCATAGAGAATATACAGTAGGAAATAGTTTTTTCGATTTCGTTCGAAAATGGAGGGTGGTGGGGGACTAGCGACCCTTGATGACATATCTAGACGTCATAAGCGTTCATATAAAATAAAAATTGTCGAAATCGGTTAGGTGGTTGGGGCTATGGAATTTCTATAAGGTTTAGATATAGACAATGATCAGAGGAGAAGTTTTCTTTCGATTTCGTTCAAAAATGGAGGGGGAAGGGGACAGACGACCATTGACGACATATCTAGACGTCATAACCTCTAAAATGAAAAAAATGTCGAAATCGGTCTGGTGGTTGGGGCTGGTGAATCTCTGAGGGTTTTACCATATTATTTTAAATATCCCAACAGTTCCACCAAAATGGCGTGTCAAAAATATTCTAAAATACCTATTGTAGGTGATGGAAACTGTTTAGTTGGGGCAATTTCATTCTGTATTTATGGATCTGAAGACTTTCATGCCGAAATTTGTGAAACAATTATACAAAACATTACAACTAGATGAGGTTTATTGAAAGGTTTTACAATTTTAAAGGAATCTGTTTTTTACAAAGAATATGAAATCTACTACGGTTTTATGGTCATCTCATCTCTCTACCACTCATCTTCATGCTGAACTGAAAAAAAGTAGTGGATGATAGCCTCAAAGCAGCGAGGTGGCAGGGGTAGTGCTAAGCTAAGCAAAGGCGGCGGAGCGGCTAGTAATCTATAAAAACATATCAATCCAAAAATCAGTCGAAACGTATTGGACTATTTCACCGAGAAGATGACTAAGAACTGCAGAATTTATTCTCTCAGTTCCATTATTTTCTGGCAAGAATTGCTCGGGCACTTGTTTATTCCACCAGAAACTGAAAAAAAGAGACTGGCTGTTGGAACCATCCGAAATAGGTGGGGTAAGTGTGTGGGGGAGGGAGATACTTCATCGTGAACAGGGCCGGATTAAGCCCTCTAGGGGCCCTTAGGCAATGTAAGTCTCGGGGCCCCCTCTTTTTCCACCCCAGCTCTCAATTCAAATATTTTAGTATTGATTTTAATTTAATCTCTACATAAGCAGTTTTAAGGCCATAGCACACTTGTTTATATTTCGTCACCAAGGGAGAGCAAGTATTCGATGGGCAGTTTCTCCTTCAATGTGTCCTTGACCGAAGGGGGTTGGACTCCTCTTCTTTACGATCTGACAACCCCCAAAGAAGGGATGACAGTTGCAATGTGTAATTGTCTTTTGGGCGATGCAAATAGGTTTTTTTGTCGTTTTTATTTCGCAAACAAACAGACCCAAAGAATTGCATATCTCTGTATAAAAAGCTATAATTGACAGAAAAAATTTAAACAAAAACATACATATTTTAATAGATTTTATAATTAATATGAATTTAATATTAAATTTGCTATTGCCATAATTTCATCATCTATGTTATCATAAATTCTCTCTGTAATTATCAAATGTAATTATTTGCAACTGATTTGATATTAACCAATAAGATGCATTCCTACACCTTAAACAAACTCTTTTTTAGTAATTTACAATATGATTAGGTCATTTTTCCTGAACATGCGACTTGCAAGAAAATTAAATGCATGAACATGTATCAAGTACTCGCAAGTGTTGTAATCTTTCATCGTCACACTGTCAGAAATAACTATTAATTCTAAAATTAATTATCTTTAGGGTTTAAGAGGCCCTTAGAGACAAATTCAACCCTTTAAAAATAAAAATTTTTTATGCAACTGTATACATTATGTATAGAGGAGACCAGGGTACAATGGACCACTTTTGTAAATTTTGAATGTTTATTCTCAAAGAACTGGTTTTTTGTTTTTGTTTTTGTTTTTGGCTTGAAAAAAAAAGGCATACGTATTCTCTGCATATTAAGATTTATATTACATTCTAAATTTATTAATTATCTATACTTTTTTTAATATTTATTTTGAAGTAAGAAGTGACAAAGTGGACCATTGTAGGGTAAATAAAATAAATTGAAAAAAATGTGTAAATGTAGTACATTTTTGAATAGTATAAAACATAGAATGCGTTGTATTTGTTTATTCATGGCTTCAATGCATACTTATAATGCAAGATTAATGAATATTAAATTTGGCAAATTGCACACCAAAAGATTTCTGCGTCACTGAAACTCTGTTTTTTTGTGAAAATGTAGCTTCTGGAAGACTCATCATAATATCTTGAACATTTACAAAAGATTGGTTATCTATGGAAATACTTTTATGGGACAGTACTAGCCTCTTTTTTAATAAATTTTATAATGTTTAAGACTTAATTTATGTATAATAACCAGAGATACAAACAAATAGGCGCATTAATTTGTTCCAAAAATCATACTATTTAATTTAATTTTTGCTTAATATAGCTATAATATAAGAACTAGAAATTTACTGAATGTTTATAAAATATAAACAAGAAAAAATATCAAATAAATAATATAAAACTTTGACACCAAATTGATTGAAAAGTAAGAAATTTGTTATTCAGTTATTTTATATGCAATGAAAAACTTGCTATAAAGAAGGAAAATGTAATAAAATACATACTGAATGAAAATGCTTTGTTTTTGCTTAATATTAAGTGAAATGCCTGTTATATATTATGATAATTATGTGGACAAAACTGGTACAAATTAAGATATATTATTTAAAAATTCATAACTCAAAATATAATATTTTTCCAGAGAAAGATTTTATTAATTAACAGGCAATAAAAATTACTAAAGAATACTGTCAATACGACTTAAAAAAAACTTAAACCAGTCATCCACTGTGAAAATTCCAATTCAAATTTTCTCTTAATGTGGCAAAAACTGGATCATCTACCTTATTTCAATAAAAAAATTAAGATGTTAACACGCTTCTGTGTATCCCGAAAATCGCGCCTAAGTTTTCAGTGACGTCACTGGCGAGTCGAACCTGATTGGTTCAGTTATTCACGCCCATGAACTTGCATGGATGTTTTTTTGTTCTGTTCGAAAGCTCCCATCTTCGCTTTGAGGGCTAATAAAACCGGTTCAAACGCCCTAGGAGCGGTTTTGCTCTCCCTTGGTGACGAAATATAAGCTAGTGTGCTACGGTCCTTAAGTAGCAAATTTTGACGAGCTGAAATAATAAACTATTTCATTGCAAATAATTTTCAAGAACGTTGATTTTAGTATATCGCGTATAAAAAAATGCCAAAATTAAAATTTAAAAGTAATTTTATACAAAATAGTAAACAAAAATGACAAAACTGTTTTAACACAATCTAAATACTATTTAATTACAGGGTCAGACATTTTTAAATTAGAAAGCAACATTTTTTTTAATTTATAAAACAAAATAATAATATAAAATTTGCAAAAGGAAATTAATTACGAATGTTGTTAAAATAATGTTCCAAAATTGTAACGATGGGTGATTTTAATTTGAATAAGCTCGAGTGCACGGCCTTTGTAAATTAAATTAAGACACAAAATTAAATTGTTCTGAAAGTTACGCAAAACTAAAATCAATAAAAAAAAGTTGCGGGGCCCGTGGGCAGGAGCCTACTTTGCCTATTTAACAATCCGGCCCTGATAGTGAAGGAATTTTCATTGGGGAAAGTTGTGTAAGTTAAATCGTATGAATTGTAGGAAATTATGTATGAAATATGAATTAAAAAATAGGAATTTAAACGATTGACAAATTTATCCTACTCTGAGCTATTATTTTTGACCTTCTGCAATTAACCTTGAATTATTTAATAATTGATTATTAAAAATATTTACCTACATTTTTACACATTTGCATTTTTTTACAAAGTGTTTTATAGCAAAGAAAAATTAACAAAATTCATTAAGTTTTATAAACATTTAAATTCAAAATTTCACGTTTTAATTGTTTTTCCTATATTCCTTTTTTATATAGATTTAAATGCCATTTTTTTAAGAATTTTAAATGCCCTGTAGTTTATACAATGTTTGTATAAAAATAATATATGTATGTAAATATACAATGTTTTTATCTTCAATTTCAGGACAAATAAAAACACATAAACAAAACAGTAGAACCATATAAAAAAAAGAAAAACATACAAGATCTAAAGTAAAATGTTAAGTAGCGTGCAGTTAGTTGGCTTTGACACAAAAGTCAGACTGGCATTAGTGCATTAACTATTCGTTCTTCTAATAGCATAATAAAATCAATATAAATATAAATTAAGTAGTATGCCCTCTCGTATACTACTTAACAGAGTATGCAAAACAGAGTGATACAGGTAAACACAGACTTATTTTGTATACATGATCTGCTCAAAATTGTAGCTAATCTGATTTTACATAAGGAAAATAAAACCCAAAAGCACTTTCTCTGAAAAATTCTCACGAGTCAGTCCCGCCATAATTTTTATAAACCCTACTTTCGAATATTTTTCAAATCAAATTTTCTGTCATTTTACGATAAAAAAAAAATTCGCCAGCTCATTAAAAGATCCAATTTACATACAATCACTTCCACGGAAACTTATCAGCAGATCATTCCATTCACTGCAAAATATCTGAAACGGAAAACCCAATTTTCCGCTACGTTTCCCCATCTCTACTATTAATCCCCTAATCTGTCGCACGAGAAATAAGGTATAGGAAGTTCTCTGAACATCCCGATTATCATCTGCTTAGCACACTTTTGGCACGAAACAGCGACAACCAAAGTAACTGCGACCGCCGATGAACTCGCCTTAAAGTGTAGAATCCGAAAATGTGTGACAGGATATAAAATCATTCCCAACATGCAAAGCGAAATAATTGACCAGCGATTGTTTGGAAGTAGGTACTTTTAATGCCACAGGCTTGATAGAGCTTTAGAAAGAAAAATGGACTTTTTAAACTCAATTTGGTATGAGTGATTGTGTTTTAGGTATCATTCATTTCCTTCGTGGAACGAGAAAGCCTAGTTAAACAAAGAATATGGGTCAAGAAATATTACCGGCAGAAAAGTATGGATGGTTCAGAGATAAGAAAGCTATGTAAATATTGTGCTGTAAAAAGTAAAATGTATCCGTTTGTTGAAATTAAATCTATTGTGGTTACTATATCAGATAAGAAAGTCACTCAATCGTACAGATGAGATGCAAATAGTAGAAAATCACTCACTGCAAAATTCTAATGAGACGCTAATTTAACAAATAATGAAACAGAAGAGAATTCGTTTAATATTTTGAAAAATATGTAAAAAAAATTTCTCAACCACGGTACGTCTTGTTTGACCTCATCGAAGAAATAATCTAAGTAAGCTTTGTCAGAGATTTTTTGAACATAAACATGCACAAATGTAATAAGTGTACGACAGTTAGCTTTTTTGCTATCACCAAAGAACTAAGATACTATCGTAGCAATTACTAAATACTAGATCATGGGAACCATCACATTTCATCGAATTTTAATGTTATTATCGAGTCTTTTGAAACACAGGATATTCCAAAAATGTATACAGACTTTGAATAACTATTATGTAGTTTAGTTTAGGTATATTAATGATCCATTTTGAAGAAACACGAGAACTATTTCGGAAGTGAATCGGAATTTTGAACTGTGATCTGATGACGAGATTGACACCTAAGCCGAGCTGAGTGCTTCTCGACATAATATCATAAGGGGGGCAAGGCCGGCCCGTGGGGGTTTGAACCGGTGTAAACGCACATGGACCCACGTCGCTGACTGATCTGCAAAATGAAAAATGATTATACTGATATCTTTCATGAAATCAAAATTTGTCGTCGAATTTTGCCTTCCAGAATCACAGTATTAAAAATATTTCAATACTTACTTAACAGTGTCAAGATTAATTTTAGGTAGATTCCTTATAGGAAGTCTACCTATTGCAATGGTTCTCATGACACGACTTCCGGAAAATTTCTGCAGATCTTCACCCATCATGACCCCTAGAACCCAAAACCTCTCTTCGTTAAAAAGTTATATAAAGATTTGCCCATGTTGAACACGATAACTACAGTAATTTTGATTAGATTTTAACCTGCGTGAGATATGTCGAAGGGCGATGAACATCTTGATCGAGTTCGTAGATGATCTTTCCAGCTCAAAGTGGGGGGGAAATGGTGGGGGGTTGAAGATTTCCTTTTCCCCATAATTTCCGTATGATAGAAAGAAAATTCAAATTAGCCGAATTGTCGCTTTAACATAACGAACAATTTTTGTATTTAAAGATTTTGGTAGCGCAATTGCTTAGAAGTTATGCTTATAATTTATTTGAATTGTATCCATTTTTTTTTCTTTACTGAAATTATACAGACTTTACAAATAACCGTCTCATCTGCAGAAACATCTTTCTCATGA